>JAVTVJ010010882.1:0-129944 GCA_034509425.1 Eopsaltria australis | reverse complement strand
ACATGGACAAGTCCCGAATGCCTTCCCCTCCTCCTCTCTTCCTTCCCTTATATATCTGAGCTGATGTCATATGGTATGGAATATCTCTTTGGCTGACTGGGGTCAGCTGGCCTGCTGGTGTCCCCTCCCAGGATCTTGCCCACCCCCATCCCCTTCAGTGGAGGAAGGAATGTCACAGGGACAGCACAGCTTGGTAATAGCCAAAACACTGCTCTGTTATCAACACCAGCTACCAAAGCAAAACACAGCAGTGTAAGGCCTGTGAGCTTTACCCCAGTCAGACCCAATACAATTTCCACCCCTTATTCCATACCATTTGCATCATGCTCAGAAATCCTTTTCTACTCACACATGCAGTTTAAGCTACATCCTTAAACCATCCCCATCACATTAACTACTCTCTCCTGTCCTCTCGCATCCTTCCACGTGGTCTCCATTTCCAGCAGAGTGGGGGGTCAGGGCAGGAGGAATAGTAAACTTGATTGTCGAGGACTGGCACCATCCCTGTTCATTGTGGCCTTTTTCTTGCCCCTTGCTGACATTCGTTCTTCGTCAGCTCATGTCCCTTCTGCTACTTACATCCTGCAACATACAACTTCCAACATGCATTATTCTTACCCCAAGGTTAAGTCACCTTGGGGCACACACTGGGTCTCCCCATCCTCCCGCATTACCCACCAAGTGCACCCAGGTCCTTGGGCAAAGACAATCCCATGAATGGGTTTGCCCTTCCCCATGGGGGACGTAACCCACACTGACTTCCCCAGCCACTTTCCTATGTGTAGTGCAGGAACCTTGTCTCCCTCCACAGTGTCTAAGGGTTTAGTTTGGGCGGGACCAGGGCGGTTAACAGATCCTCTAGTATTGACTAGCCAAGTGGCTTCTGCCAAATTCACATCCCAATGCTTCCATGTCCCATTACCTAGTGCCCGTAGCAGAGTTTTTAACAGTCCATTATATCTTTCAATCTTCCCAGAGGCCTGTGGGTGATAAGGAATATGATATATCCACTTAATGCCCTGCCTCTTTGCCCAGGAGTTAATAAGATTATTTCGAAAATGAGTCCCATTGTCTGACTCAATTCTATCTGGGGTTCCATGTCGCCACAAAAATGTGTCTTTCAAGACCTGAAATTGTGTTCCGAGCAGTGGCATGATTTACTGGGTATGTTTCCAGCCAGCCAGTTGTGGCCTCCACCATGGTGAGGATGTAACTCTTGCCTTGGCGTGTTCGTGGCAATGGCCCAATGTAATCAATTTGCCAGGCTTCACCATACTGGAACCCCAGCCATCGCCCTCCACTCCAAAGAGGCTTCACTCGTGTGGCTCGCTTGATGGCAGCGCACGTTTCACACTGATGAATAACCTGTGTGATGGCCTCCATGGTCAGATCCACCCCTCGATCATGAGCCCATCTGTATGTTGCATCCCTTCCAAGATGCCCTGATGTTTCGTGGGCCCATCAGGCTTTAAATAGCTCACCCTTTCTCTCCCAATCTAGGTCCACCTGAGCTATTCCAATTTTGGTGGCCTTATCTACCCGTTCGTTGTTTTGATGCTCCTCAGTGGCACGACTTCTGGGCACATGGGCATCTACATGGCGTACTTTCACAGTCATGTTCTCTATCCGTGCAGCAATGTCCTGCCATAATGCAGCAGACCAGATGGGTTTCCCCTGCGCTGCCAGTTGGTTTTCTTCCACTGCTGCAGCCATCCCCATAGGGCATTAGCCACCATCCAGGAGTCAGTATAGAGATAGAGTATGGGCCACTTTTCTCTCTCAGCAATCTCTAGGGCTAGTTGGATGGCTTTCACCTCTGCAAACTGGCTTGATTCGCCTTCCCCTTCAGCAACCTCAATGACTTGTCGTGTGGGGTTCCACACAGCAGCTTTCCACCTCCGATGGTTTCCTGTCACTCGGCATGATCCATCAGTAAATAAAGCATATTTTCTTTCGTTTTCTGGTAACTCGTTATATGGTGGTGCTTCTTGGGCACGAGTCACCTTCTCAGACAGTGCTCCAAAATCTCTGGCTTCTGGCCAACTCAAAATCTCTTATAGGATTCCTGGGAAGTTGGGTTTTCCCATTCGGGCTCGTTGTGTAATTAAGGCCACCCACTTACTCCATGTAGCACTGGTTGCATGATGCATGGAGGGAATGTTTCCTTTGAACATCCAGTGTAGGACAGGCAATCGTGGTGCCAAGAGGAGACATGCTTCTGTCCCAACAACTTCTGAGGCTGCTTGAACCCCCTCATAAGCTGCTAGTATTTCTTTTTCAGTTGGAGTATAGTGGGCTTCTGATCCTCGGTAACTCCTGCTCCAGAATCCTAATGGCCGACCTCGGGTTTCTCCTGCGATCCTCTGCCAGAGGCTCCGGGTGAGGCCCTGCTCCCCAGCTGCAGTGTAGAGTATATTTTGCACATCTGGTCCTGTCTGAACAGGCCCAAGAGCCACCGCACGAGCTATTTCTTGTTTGATTTGCTCAAAGGCCTGTTTCTGCTCAGGGCCCCACTTGAAGTCATTCTTCTTCCGGGTCACTTGATAGAGGGGGCCCACAAGTTGACTATAGCCTGGAATGTGCATTCTCCAGAATCCTACAAGGCCCAAGAAAGCTTGTGTTTCTTTCTTAGTAACTGGTGGAGACATATTGGCAATTTTGTCAACCACCTCTGTAGGCACATGACGGCACCCATCCCGCCACTTTATTCCTAGAAACTGGATTTCCTGTGCAGGTCCCTTCACCTTACTTTGTTTTATGGCAAGACCAGCTTTCAGAAGAATTTGGATTATTTTCTTCCCTTTTTCAAAAACTTCTCCTGCTGTATCACCCCCCACAATGATATCATCAATATATTGCAGGTGTTCCGGAGCTCCACCCTGTTCCAGGGCAGCCTGGATCAGGCCATGGCAGATGGTGGGGCTGTGTCTCCACCCCTGGGGCAGTTGGTTCCAGGTGTACTGGACACCCCTCCAAGTGAAAGCAAATTGTGGCCTGCACTCGGCCGCCAGAGGGATTGAGAAAAATGCATTAGCTATGTCAATCGTTGCATACCATTTGGCTGCTTTTGACTCTAGCTCATATTGGATGTCCAACATGTCTGGTACGGCAGCACTGAGAGGTGGTGTGACTTCATTCAGGCCCCGATAGTCCACTGTCAGCCGCCATTCCCCATTTGACTTCCGCACTGGCCATATGGGGCTGTTGAAGGGTGAGCGGGTCCTGCTGATAACTCCTTGGCTCTCCAGTCGACGAATTAGTTCATGGATAGGAGTCACGGAGTCCCAGTTGGTACGATACTGCCTCCGGTGCACCATCCAGGTAGCAATCGGTACTTGTTGATCTTCCACCTGCAGCAATCCTATGATGAAGGGATCTTCTGAGAGGCCAGGCAGGGTGGATAACTGTTTGATCTTCTCTGTATTCACCGCAGCTATGCCAAAGGCCCATCGATATCCCTTTGGATCCTTAAAATACTCTCTCCTGAGGTAGTCGATGCCAAGGATACAAGGGGCCTCTGGGCCAGTCACAATGGGGTGCCTTTGCCATCTGTCCCCCGTTAAGCTCACCTCAGCTTTTACTGCCGACAACTCTTGGCATCCCCCTGTCACTCCAGAGATCCAGATGGCTTCTGCACTCTTGTGCCTTGATGGCATCAGTGGACACTGTGCACCGGTGTCCACTAAAGCTTTGTACTTCTGTGGATCTGATGTGCCAGGCCATCGAATCCACACCGTCCAGTATACCCGGTCATCCCTTTCCTCCTCCTGGCCGGAGGCAGGGACCCTCTATTCCTGTTCTTGGTCAGAGTATTCACTGTCTGACCTTTGTGATGCCAAATCAGAGGTTCCCTTCTCAGGACTGTAGGAAACAGTTTTAGTTTTCTTATATCTGGGAAATCGCTGATTGTCTTCTGGTCTCTCTGTGGTAACTACACTGACAGTCTTCTTGGGTGGCCCCTTCTTAACAGGTCTCTCCCCCCTCAGTTCTCGGACCCGGGCGCTCAGCTGGGAGGTGGGTTCACCATCCCATTTCCTCATGTCCTCTCCATGCTCTCGCAGGAAAAACCAGAGCTCGTTACATGGCCTGTTCTTGGGGGTTCCTTTCCCTCTGACTGGGGTTGGAGAGGAGCGATCTCTTGGGCTGCTTCTAAAAGTTGGGGTGGTGGCTCGCAGGGATGAGGGAGCACCCAGAGTTTCTTCTACATTTCGGAGCCAGGAGGACGCCAACTCTACAGTTGGTGTATCCATTTTTGGGTAATAAAGTGCCGCCAAGCTGCTGGAATATGATGCTGGGGCACCTTGAACCACCTTCCTCCACATGGCAAGTGTACAAGGGATATCCTCTGGATCTATGGTGACGCTATCATCTTTTAGATCACTATAGACAATTTCCAGCACTGCTAATTCTCTCAAGTACTGGATACCTTCATCCACATTGGTCCATGCCGCGTCCCTCGGGTGTTCCGAGAGCTGACTGCCAGGGTTAGTCAGCACCCCGAGAGGCGGCGAGGGAGTGTCCCTGGGGTCAGGTTCACGCTCGCCAGGATCCTGGGACCCCAAGCCGGGGGTTGCTGCTTTCCGAAGCAGGCAGGCAAAACTAATGCGGCTGCCGAAACTGTAGCAAAGACACGGGCTCCCGAGACGGAATAACGACACTGAAACAAAGTATCAGGGGATCCGTACTCCGTGAGCTCTGAGAGCGGAGTAACTCAGTAGCTGAGAGCCCCGAGCCCAGCCGCGCATCAGACTTTATTGTGATCATAACAACCAATAAGATCGGGGCACCGAGGAGGGACAAGGGGAAGGGGACCAACAGAGGGTATTTCAGGGAGGGGGCTGAGAGAAAGACAAGGGAGAAAACCAACCATCTACCGAGTAGAAACGAACATTCTAGAAACTGAGGGTGATAGACAATTGATGAACAGAAGCACAAACCAATGGGGAGAGAGCGGCTGGCTTACTAAGAACACACCCCAACTCAGCATCTACCACACTTTGCCCTGCCCCAGGGGGGATCTTGCTGCTCCTTGGGTCTGTTTCACCAAGGGCTTTTTCGGGGGTGTTATTCTTAGCTTCAACAGCCACCACAGATAATAAGCTCTATTTCAATGAAGAGCAGTTTTGCTCAGTTTTTAAAAAGTTCTTAAAAAAAAAAAGCAGTTATAATCTCAAACTATATTACAAAATAAAAAAAGGCACTTAAAGGAAATACTTTCAATTTCCAATGTCACAGAAGGCAAAAGCTGTAGGCAATTTTTAAGGGGATCATTAGAAGCATTTTTAGAAGCAGTTTCATAATGAATGCATTTCAATGAAAGAAAAATGTATTCTTTCTTTATAAAAGTGAAATAGCCAAGTGCAAAACTTTTGTGGCAGAGTTAAAAAGTCCATCCTGAGAGAGCAACTAAAGTTATACAGTTTCATATGATCCTTAGATGTTCTGTCAGACACCTGTTAATGATTTCACCAGGGGCCATGTAATTCTTTTTGTCCATCATTTTTAGAAGACTGGGTATTAAACACTCTCTTCTATTTCTCCTTGAGGTTTCTGTGGTGGCTGCAGATATGAGAGAGAGGGATCAGTAAGGAAGGAGCTGTGAGAGAAGTTACTCCTGTTTCAGCTCATTGTGATTTAAATATTGTCCAGAGGCTAGTGGTAAAAGCAAAGGAAGTTTCTTCCATCTCCTCCACTGTGGAAGTAATATTTATATCTCAGTCATTTGCAGATAGATTATTAATATTGAGGGAGTACTGGTTTCTAGAAGTACCCTGTCTTCAAAGAGCAAGTCTACTCAGGTCCTTGGTTCAGCAAGGTGATTGGGCTAAAATGCATGGATGAGCTAATTATTTAAAACTATCAGTCAGTGGCAGCAGTTAACAGCATCACACACAGCAGCTGACTGAGGGCTGAGGCAAGACTCTGATAACCTATAGATTGCAAATATGAAACTGTGACAACCTGCACTGTTGCCAGCACAAAAAACATCAGAAAACAAAAACAATCCAGCAAACAGACAGCTTGAGTGAAGGTGATTTGCTCTAGGTGCCTGCTTATTCAGCTTTGTGGAAGCCTAGAAGATAAGGGGGCTGATGTGTTTGTCTCAAACAGTGGTAGCTGGAAAGTTGTGGAGACAACCAAGGATTGATTGTTGGTAATAGTCTGTGAGAAAGAACAGGATGTGGCTGGAGAAGGGGGCCATAAGGAGGTAGGGCAGCACTAATCTGGGAGAAACATCCCTTTTTTCTGGTTCTTGGCGATAAACACAACAGAGTGCAGTGCAAGCACAGGAATGAGATCAAGAAACCAGCAGGGACTGTTAACCAAAGGCTGACCCAACAGGGAAGGATCAAGATCACCAAGGACCCCTGAAGCCCTCTAACCCATTTCCAGAAACATCTAGAAAAACAAACTGCACATGATAACTAATTTTCATAGAAAGTGAGAAAGCTATCTGCAGAGTAAGAAAATATTATCTATAAAAAGGGTACCCTTAACAAGCCCAGGTGGTGCCACCGGGACCCTGAACATCCCATGAGCTGGATCAACACTGGAGCCAGGACTGGTGATCTTCCGCTCTTTTTTTCTTTTCTTTCTGTCACACTCTTTCTCTAATTTTCCCTCTCTTCCCTTTCACCCTACTCCTTATAATACTAGGAACTAACTTATACCAATTTCCATGCCAAGTGTATAATTTACTAATAAAACTCAGTAAGTTTCTTCTGTGGACCTTTTGACTTATGTAGTTCCCTCCTCACCCCACTTTCAAGGAAAGTAAAACAAAAGATGACACAATCTGAAGGCTGCATTCAGAAAATAGGGGCTGATATTTGGGTTAAATTCATACCTGTAATGGTAAAACAAGCCCTAAGGATCTTAGATAAGATATTCTGATTATTAGAAATGTACTTACTGTTAAATATTGATGGTAGAAGCCTTCATATGCCGTTCTTCTTGAACATCTGTTAACAATCTTACAACTAAAGCCTAATCAAAGGCCTGGCTGATTATATGTGATTACTATTGGTTCTGTTTCCAGATGCTGTAATTTCCTGAGATTTGCACTACTCTCTGAGAAAATTTGAACTTACTCTCTGAGAAAGCAATAAATGATGTCCCACTCGGATTCTTTTTCAATTATCACAGTTGCCTCTATCCACCTTCCTGAGGAATGTTTATGGAAGGATGCAGCTCCACAACACATTTTCATTCAGTAGTAAATCCATCTGAAGTGATCCCTACATTTTCTGGAGTTTGCCTACTCTCTTTCCTGAGCTTACTCTTTTTTATTTTTGCAGCCATGCCAAAGAACAGACCTGTGAAGCAATTCCCTCAAAACAAATCCTCCCCAGAGAAGGGATCTCCTACTCTGAGACTGAAGCTATCATACTCCTCAGACTCCATTAATTTTCTATTTCAAACAAAGTGCTAGTTGTGGGAAGAACATGCATAAAGTCACATAAGAATTCCATCATTCTCCTTCAAAGCTCATTTCACCATTTTATGCTGTTTACTGCACTCTGTATTGATAAGTAAAAAACTTTTCAGGTTATATATGTACATAAAGGATAGAGTTTTATATGCATATATAGGTTGTATTTATATATCACCTCACTAAGTATGTATTGATTTGGGCCTTGAGCAGTGCCTGTATCTTGATTAATATGACCTTTTCCTTTTTTTAACAGAATAACTACCTACTTCCACAGGTGTCAGAGAGCAATACTGTTACAGAAAACCTAGTCTATTAAATGGAAATCTTGATGTTACCACATACTTGGTGCTACAAGTAAAAGTTCCTACTGGTCCTCTACTTTATTTTGGATAGAATCGAAGAAGTTTGCCACCTTATTATTAGTTGCTAAGTCACAATGCCATGTACTTATATTAATTTCTGGATATGCACTATACTTTTTTGGAACTCATTTTTTAAGTGTGGAAATTCAGCAATAGTTGGTCTTCCATGAAAGCAACAGTTATATTTTCTCTCCTTAAGCATATTTTTCCTTTGTGCTTAATATGTGACAGTAACAAATCACATTAATAATTTTCTAAAATGTTCAAGATGACAAAGAAAAATTCATGACTTCAACAAGTTTCAAATTTTCACCATAGCATTTTATATAGGAGCTATAAAAGCTGTTATGTGTTTCAGAGGAAATAGATAAATATGCCTTGTTTGAAGGCAGCATGTAGTTTTCTCATCATGTTAGTTCACTGTTAACCTTTCCTGAGAGCAGCAGTCACAATTACAACTTGCTTTGATATGCTGAACAAGATAAATTGTTTAGAATTTTTTGGATGAAAAATTATTTCCATTTTCTTATAACTAATTTGCAACAAAATAAGTTACAGAATTTATTAATACTTGGAGATAAATGCCTTATTTAGCACAATGGGGAAAACGATACATTTAATCAGGTTCTATTCTTAGGAAAGAAGTAAATACAGCAAATTAATAGAAGTGTTATGTTCCACTGAATACATTCTTAAATCCTTCCCTTTCAGTTTTACACTGAATGTTTTTTACTCTGAAAGAGAGATTAAATAACCATTTTGCCTCACTCAAGTGAGGCAAGACCATTTTGCTTGTTAGTAAGAAAAGACCAGAAAAGTAACAAATTTTGGGCAGCACTTCCAATAAAAATGAAAATAAACAGGAAAGTTCAGAGCTGTGCAACAATAGAAATCAAAGTCTAGAAAAGAAGGAAAGAGTGAGAGAGCTGGGGTTATTTATAAGAGCAATAACAATCTAACTGGCTTCAAATATATGAATATCTCTAAAAAACATAATGTACATAAAAGGCTGTTCCAAAGAATAAAGCTTTTTTTTTCTCCCTATTCATCTTTCCTAGAAGAATATGTAATGGTCTAAAATTGCAAAAGCAGACTTGTCTTAAACATTAAACAAAAACAGACAGGTGGGAGCTGAAATAGATCAACTAAGGTGGTTATTGTACTTTTCTAGAGGTGTCTTCAGGACCAATAAACATCTGTCAAGAACGATGTTGAAGTCATAGAGCCTGCTGTGAGGAAAGGACCAACAGGCTATATGATATTTCAAGGTCTTTACAAATCCTGGTCTTTTAATTGCTTTACATTATCTACACAGCAAAATCTAGACAACTTGGATGTCGCCCTGAATTTTTAGTGTCCTGTGTTGATACTTAGTAGAAAAGGTTCTCATAGATTTTATGTAAACATAGTCAATGTTTTGCTAACTGGCCAAGGATTGTTTTGTACCTTTGGTATTGTTTCTCATTCCTTTCCCAAGGGCGGGGAAGGTGGATGGACTGTGTTCCTTACCTATGGAATTGGAGAGGTGGTAACCTCATTGTCCAATCCATAGCTGTCTGTGACAAGATATATAAATGTAAGAATAAAGAGGGCTGGGCGCTCTTCTGCTCTCCTGCCCAGCCTTGGTGGACCTGACCTGAGTGCCTGATTTCTTCGTGTCCAACCGTGCGACATCTGGTGGCCCGTACGGGGAACTGCAACAAAGCTCAGGTAAAGCTCAGGTGAAAAAAGTTTTAAAAATTAATTACGGGGATCTCTAAGATGTCCCCGAGCGACGCTTTGGCGTTGGAAGTTCTCGAAATATTCTTAGAAAGCGAGAACAGGAATTTTTGCAGGTCAAATCTAGAGCAATTATATTTTTGGACCAAGGCGATGGGGTTTTTCCCTGATGAAGACAAATTCCTGTCTAAAAAGACATGGATGGTCATGGGAAAATAATTGAAAGGTCTGCTATCGGAGACATATAGTGAAACCATGGCTAAATTACTAGTAGCTTGGAGACAGGTGAATTCTGTTATCCAAAGTCAGGAGAGCCCCGCTGGCAGAATTACGCCTGCCAGCTCGCTCGGAGGACTCTCCGAGCTGTTTGGGGGGGTGAAGGAAGAAGAGCGTGGCTCGGAGCCAGCATCTGAGCCCGAAACCCCTAGGCCAGACTGTAAGGGCGGAAACGCCCCTCCCCCCCAGAGAGCGTTTGGCTTGGTAGCCCCCCGATTTCCGTTGAGAGATTGGTTTTGAGAAGTCCCCTTCCTGGCTCCGGGGAACCGGCGGAGTGGGTGTCACCGCCGCCCCGCGCGGCGGGGGAGACGGGGCAGCAAGAAATGCCCCCTCCCTGCGCCTTTCCTGTGCTAGGTAAACAGGAGAATTGGAAAGCCTGCACAGTGGAATGCCCTAGTTGTGGCGTTCTTGTCAGTGGCCCCCCTGGCGCGGTGGGGGCAGAAATAAAATCGCTATCTGAAGCTGATGAGGTAGCCGGCGGAGAGCCGGGCAATGGCACGGCTCGCTCCCCTGCTCCCGCAGGGGCGGGGGAACCGCTCCGATCCCCGAGCTGCCCGCCGCCTGAGGCGCGCAGGCGCGGCAGCGCTCAGGCGGCCGCTGAGCCGAGCTCCGGGGCGGGAGGCGCCGCCGGGACCCTGCCGCCGGCGCCGGACGCGGCAGAAGGCGCGTTTTTTTCCCCCCCCGCTTCCAACCGGGCAGCGGAATCCTGCCCGCCCCCGTCCGGATCCTTTGCTTTGGCGCGGCACTGCGCAGCCGCCCTAGAGGAACCGCCGCTTCCCGCGGGCCGGCACCCCCCCGCGCAGGGCCGGGGGGAAAGGGGCCGAGCCTCGCCCTGCCCTTCAGTGGTGGACAGCGCGGGCTCCTGCAGCGATGACTCAGCAGTTTTGCCCGAGGGACATCGTAAACAAATAAAAGCTGAAAAAACGGCGAAGAAGCCGCAGCCGCCCCGGGACCACAGATCCCGGGACAGCGGGTCTGTGTTCAGTGGCCTCTGGACCCTGCCAGGGTGCAGGGTGACGGCACGCGCCAGAGATAAGGCGAAAGTAGAGGAAATTTATGATTGTCCTAAAGCCCGTCGCCGTGAGGCGTGTGCCAGCAGATCTCAGAGCCCCGTGCCAGCTCAGGTCCCTGTGATAAGTCAAGGGACAGGATACAGCAGATGCTGCAGAATCACAAGGGTTGCAGAATTTTCTTGTTTTTCTCGGTGCTGGTCAAAATTCGGTAATGCAGATGCATGAAGCCTCCAAAAATGTGGGCACCGCCGGTCGTAAGATGGTTGCCCTGGCTACTGCCCCGCAGCCAGCCAGATCAGGGCTGCAAGGTGGGCAGTGGAAGCAAAGGAATGCTAAAGATAGAAAGAAACCAAGAAAGAAAGTGCAGAAAGGCAGGATTGTCATGTTTCTCTGTCCAAAGTGTGGAAAACCAAACCACACTGCAATGAAGTGCAAAGCTGCAGCTCCTGTCAAGGGTCAGTTTTCATTGAGCTCAGGAAATGGGTGGCAGAGCAGGCAGGGGAGACGTGTTCAGACACAAATGTCTCTTCAAACCCTAGAGCCGATGGAGGTCTGCCGGGCCAGCTCACAGCCAGCACCAGTGGCTCAGCAGGGGTGGATGTCTGCACGGCAGCAACAGTAGTCTTAGACAGTGCATTGCACAAAGTCCCCTTAGATGCTTTTGGCCCCTTGGGCAGTGGCATGAGTGCTTTCCAATTGGGGAGAGCTAGTGCCACCTTTTAGGGTGTCATTGTGCATCTGGGACTCATTGATGCAGATTATACAGGACGCATCTTTGCCATGGTTTCCACACCCACCCCCCCGGTCACAATTCCTGAAAAAACATGAATTGCTCAACTTGTCCCTTTTGAGTTTTCTGTTCACAGGACAGAACCAAGGTCACGAGGAGACAGCTGCTTTGGTTCCACAGGACCACCTCAGGTTCTCTGGACGGCTGTCATGAACAAACAACGTTCCGAGATGTAATGCACATTGTCCATCCCTGATGCTACACCGTCAAAGATCTCTCTCCGTGGGCTTCTTGACAGCGGTGCGGACGTCACAATTCTCTCCCTAGCCGCTTGGCCTCTGCAGTGGCCATTGGACCCAGTGGGGGCATCTGTAGCAGGACTGGGAGGGATGAAGCGCTGCTGCGTGAGCCAGAAGCCGGTGGTAATAACGAACTCAGAGGGACAAATGGCCATGATTAGGCCTCATGTTACTGAAACTGGTTTTAACCTCTGTGGGAGGGATATCATGATGGCATGGGGAGTGTGCATCGGGACAGATTTTCACTTGGGGCCACTGCGTTGAAGGGCGCAGTGTGTCTTATGCTTCCTATACGGTGGCTGTGGGACAAACCAATCTGTCGGGGACAGTGGTCCCTTCTTAAACATAAACTAGAAGCCCTTCACAAGTGTGTTCATCACCACTCCAGATTTGCATCCCACAGGTATCATTGGCCAATGGAGTGACAAATGGTCTGATTTTTTGCACGTCCTGGAATGGGTATTTTTGCTCCATCAGCCGCAGAAGACGGCAACTGCATTGTTCGAGCTGATTGCTCGCTTGATAGTCAAATGCCAACAATGGTGTTTGAAAATTGATGGGTGTGATCCCGCAAAAATTGTACTACTAAATAGCGGGAAGATTTTGATTGGAGCTTCTTCACTGCAAAGTGCTCTAGAAAAATTTTCAGGGCAGATCACATATCATCTGCCCAGCCACCAGTTGTTAGAAGTGGCAAAACTCACAGAGATTTCTCTAAGACCCAAACACAGTCAGGAGCCAGTGCAAGGACCAGCAGTCTTTACTGATGGTTCCGTCAGAACCGGGAAGGCCATTGTTACTTGGAGGGATGGATCTGAGTGGCAGGTTCTGGAAGGCCATGAGGTTGGCTCAGCCCAATTGGTTGAATTGAGAGCTGCTCTTATGGCATTTCAAAGATTTTCCCAGCGACCTTTCAATCTGGTCACGGATTCCACCTATGTGGCTGACATAGCAAAGAGATTGAGTTATTCCGTTTTGAAGAAGGTCGACAATGTTGATCTGTTTCATTTGCTGAAGGCCCTGTGGTGTGTCATTCAGGAACGGGTTCATCCCTACTATGTTCTGCATGTAAGGAGTCATACCAGTTTGCCAAGGTTCATAGCGGAAGGTAACGCGAGGGCTGACAAGTTGGCTAAGCCGGCGTGGGTAGCACCTCAGCCTGATACACTCGCACAGGCCAAGGCATCGCATGGTTTTTCCATCCGAACGCACATACACTGCAGAAGCAGTTTCAGTTGACGCCAACTGAGGCCCGTGACATTGTCGAATCGTATGACGACTGTCATGCATTGGCAAGGCCTTTGCCGGCGGGGGTAAACCCCAGGGGCCTTAGGGCCTTGGAGATTTGGCAGACTGATGTAACCCAAGTTGCCGAATTTGGCCGGCTCAAGTATGTGCATGTCACGGTGGACACCTTCTCCTCTGCCATGTGGGCTTCCGCTCACACTGGAGAGAAGGGCCGTGATGTCATTGCCCACTGGAGGCAGGCCTTTGCCGTTCTAGGCATACCTTCTACCGTGAAGACCGACAATGGTCCTGCTTACGTCTCAAAAGACGTGAGGCAGTTCCTGCAGCTGTGGGGTGTGTCGCACAAGTTTGGTATTCCCCATTCTCCGACTGGTCAAGCTATTGTAGAGCGTGCTCATGGCACTCTGAAGCAGGTGCTTCAAAAACAAAAACGGGGAATGCAGGGTGAAACCCCGCACAGTCGGTTGGCAAAAGCTTTATATACTATTAATCGCCTTACGGTACCGCTGAACTCCAATAATCCTGTCATTTTGAACCACCATCTCTCGTTGCAGGATTCAGATGAGACACAGCAGCCTCGAGCGAAGGTTCGGGTGAGACATTTAGTCACCAAACAATACAACCTTATCGCGTCAGGGCGCGGGTATGCTTGTGTATCCACAGATACTGGGGCACGCTGGGTACCTGCAAGGTGTGTCCATCCTGACCTGCGACCACAGAGGAAAAATCCGGCCGACAAGCAGGGTAGAAGCCGTGACCAGAATGGAAGTGATCAAGTGGGTGGAATGTAGTTATATTTTTTCTCTGGTGTCCCCGGCCTCCTGCCGGTGGTTGCCTTTTGCTATCCGCTTGTCCTCGAAAACCCTAACCCTGAGGTGGGTAGACAAGGGAACCACAGGGGTTCAGCAGAAGCTAGAGGCGTCGGAGGGTCGAGGGTTATTTCTTTGGATCACCAGAGTGTCAGCAAAGAAACAGGAGCGACTCTTAGCTCGGCAACAGAGAGGGTTTTATTCTGCTCTGGATCCGGGGGCTAAGAGCCCCGAACTGGCGTCGTGCATGAACTTAAATACAACATAGTTAAACCAATCAGGGATCGGGAGTGGGGAGGAGTTAGGGAGGGACTGGGGTACAACAACCATAGGGAAGAGAGGAAGGGAGGAGACGGGGTGAACAACGAATCAACAGCTGTGGAATACAGAACTTTCCAGAACTGGGTATGAACTTAGAATAAGAGTGACAAACAATAAACCCAATAACAATAAGGTAGGAGTAACTTGGGGAGTGGCCCTGTTAGGGGCTAAACCACTGTAGTTTCAGTATCAGGGGGAAACTTTCCTCCTGGTGGACTGACCCACCAGGTGGAGGAACGATCTAGAGGTCTTAGGGGTTTCATCTCTAAGGAGACAACCCCAACATCTCCCCCTTTTCTTTTTCTTAAGAGGGTTTTTTGTACTAAAGAAACAAGAATATTTTTTAAACACAAAAACATGATAAGAACAATAGCTATAACTATGAGTACCCACAGGAGAGACTTAACGATGTCCACACCCCATCTCGAGATGCCCATATTGTCCAATAAATTCTGCAGCCAATCTTTGCCTTCAGTTTTAAGTTGTTGGAGTTGATCTTTCATTTCTTGTATGGTGGCATGGATGCTTTTTGAATTTGAGGTTAAGTTCAGACAGCAGAGACCCTCGAACTCCTCGCACCCGTGCCCTTGGGCGAGGAGCACAAAGTCGATCGCCGCCCGATTTTGGAGGGTAGCGTGTTTGGTGGCATCTTTGTCTTCTAACAGTTGGGACAGTGCACGGGACGTGAGGTTGGCTTGTTTACCAAGCCAACACTCCAGGTGTGATAATTCCCCCAATGCCTTCGCAGCTGCCACCCAGGGCACAAAGATGGAGGCAGCCACCCTCTTAGAAAAGCTCCAATCAACAATTTGGCTATCGCAATCTGGATCCCAATTCTTCCATTCACGTTTTTGGCGAGCCTGATTATATTCTTGGCGCCAATTGAGAATTTGAGTTTTGTTGGGGGTCAGGAGGGTTAACTTGCTCAACGTGCATGGCCCACCTCGAAGACGGGATGGTATCCCAGTCCAAACCCGGTTGCCACAGATGAGAAACACTCCATTAGGGAGTGCTCTTGGGACATTACTGGACTTAGAAAGTGTGTTTGTGGTGTAATTACACCAAAAAGCCGAATTGTAAGCCGAATCAGTGGGGGTCTACATTTTTGTAAGGTAACGTTTCTGAACGGGGTTTTGAAGCCAATCAGGTGCTTTTACTTGATATCCAAAATTCACGCAATATGCTGCTTTGGAGGACCCCAGCAGGTCCAATTCCTGGGGTTCCTCTGGTGTTCGCGGCAAGGTTCTAGTCCAGGAATCCCAAGTATCTACTGGGTTGGGCTTTTTACCTGCAAATGGGTAGTCATTCATTTGCAGGGGGATACCCACCAGGCATGTCGACATTGGGTCTGCTGCAGCATCCATGCCAAGGCAAAGGCTGTCCTGCCGAAGCGACTTTGCAAGGGTAATCCACACGTTTTCTTTCGGCTGCTGGACGAGCCACTCGGTCGTCTCCGGCAGGGTGCTCCATGTCAGGAACAGTAAGAACAGAACGTTTTGGGGCATCATCTCATCTGGGGTCTCAACTTGTGGGTTGGTATATCTAAGAGTAAACAGTAAAAGGTGAGCAACGATATCAGACACTCCTTCTTCAGTTCTCCCCATCTACACCCAACATTCTCCCACCTTCATTCCCCCACCTTTATTAATAGAGTTAGTTCCCTTCTCTTAACAGGTTAGTTGAAGGGGGTGAGGTAGGGTTAATGATGGGGTAGGGCAGAGGTAATCGACAAAGGCTGTAGCGTCTCAGACGCTGTTACATCGCATCTGGCATGTAGGTCGTGATCCTATTCCGAAGGGAGGATCAGGTAAGTCCATTTTTGGTGTTTTCTTCCTCCTTCTTCTCTTCCATGCATTCGTCGGGTCGCTGTTTTCTTCTGTGGCTTGGTCAGTGCGTCTTTTCAAAAACGGTTTAATATTCTTTGCTGGGAGCCAGCGTGGTCCGCCTGGGGTGGAGACACAACCATACCCCCTCCCCCAGACGATTAACGGCACTGGCCCCAGTATCTGGTGACTCTCGGGATCCTTATACAGCACTTCTGGATTTTCTGCCAATTTTGCCCTAGCTGAATTGGTAAAATGTCTAAAAACAGGGGGAGTTGGCTCTGTATTTGAACAATTTAGAAAATTTAGGACGAAAAGAGCTTTACAGAGGCGCTCAACGGGTGACTTTTCCTCTGTCCCTCCCCGCTGCTGTACAAGGATCCTCTTCAAATCTTTATGTTTTCTCTCCACGAGGGCTTGCCCCGTGGGAGAATGTGGAATGCCTGTCCTATGTTCAATCCCCCAGTCCTGCATAAATTTTTGCAGACTGGCAGATACATAGGCTGGGCCATTATCAGTCTTTATTTGTTTGGGGACCCCTAGCACGGAGAATGCCATCATGTAATGTTTTTTGACATCTTTGGCTTTTTCTCCGGTGTGGGCGGAAGCAAAAACTGCACCTGAAAAAGTGTCTACAGACACGTGGATGTATTTAAGCCTTCCAAAGGGCGCAAAATGCATGACATCTGACTGCCATAACTCATTGGAGTTCAGCCCCCTAGGGTTGACTCCTTGATTAAATGCAGGTAATTGGTACTGCTGACATGAGGGGCATGTGGCTACAATGGCTCTAGCTTGCTCCAGAGAAAGACTGAACATTCTCCGGAGGGCCGGCGCATTCTGATGGAAAAACTGGTGGCTCGAGCGAGCCTGTGCGAATATGTCAGGGATGTTACATGCCTGCACAGGCATTGCCAGGGCATCAGCTCTTGCGTTTCCCTCTGCGATAAATCCGGGAAGGCCTGAGTGTGATCTCACATGCATAATATAATACGGATGCTTGCGGTGGGACAGGAGCTCGATTAAACGCGCCAGCAACCCAAACAATTTACGATTTTGGACCTCCTTTAATAGGGAATGTTCAGCCCTGGAGACTACCCCGGCCACATATGCCGAATCGGTTACCAAATTGATAGGTCGCTCCTCGAACCTTTCAAATACCCTGACCACTGCAGCTAGTTCAGCTATCTGTGGTGATCCCTCGACCACCTGAACTTCCTCGTCCCACTCGAGGGTTTCTGGATCTCTCCAAGTTAATACGGACTTGTGAGACGACCCAGAGCCGTCAGTGAAGACGGTCAGGGCATTTTTAATTGGGGTTTTACTTTGCACAAAATTTGGAGCCAGGTGAAATTCTGTATTGAACAGTTGATGTTTTAATTTTTGATTACCAGTTTGGCCTGGGTAACTCTCTAAGGCTAACTGGAGGTTTTCACTCTCCTGGAAAACTTCCTCAAATTTATCTTACTTCCAGGGAACTTTTATGTATGTGAAATCACACCCGGCAAGGGTGCGGAGCCGGTGCCGAGCTCGTGTAATGAGCTCTGCCACCAAGTCTTGCGGCCTTGAAATAGTTTTGGACGGGGTGTGGGGCAAAAAGACCCACTCTATGATTAAGAGTGCATCTTTCACCCCCTCGTCCCATTGGAAGATCAACCCGTGATACTTAGGTGTTTCCCCTAATATAATGAGTCTGAAGGGGAGATCTGGGTTGACCCTGTGTGCCCGTTTGGTTGTGATTGCCCACAGTACCTTTTTGATGGTGTCTTCAGCTTCTGGGGTGATGACAATAGGAGCATCCAGGGCCTGTCCTCCTTTTAGAAGGTCGAACAATGGTGCCAGTTCCGTGGTCTTCAGGCCCAGGAGGGGGCGGATCCAATTGATGGACCCGCATAGCTGGTGGAGTTCCCGGAGCGTAGAAGGGTGGTCCTCTATTTTTAACAGCTGCGGAGCGATGGTGTTCTCGGCGATTTTGGTCCCTAGGTATCTCCATGGCGCTGTTTGCTGTATTTTTTCTGGGTGGACCTCCATCCCTGCGCCTTCAATCGCCGCAATGACTCCTGCTAATGCTGAATCTAAATAAGTCTGTTCAGGTGCGCAGATGAGTACATCGTCCATATAATGGAGGATTTTTGCCTTGGGGAAAGCCTTACGAACCGGGGACAGCACCTCTGAGACGTACCATTGGCGGATTACGGGGCTGGCTTTCATTCCTTCCGGAAGGACCAGCCAATGGTATCTCCTCATCGGTGCTTCTCGGTTCGTTGATGGTTAGGAAAAGGCGAACCTTGGAGCATCTACTGGGTTTAAAGGAATGCTAAAAAAGCAGTCCTTAATATCTATAATAGCGATGGGCCAGCCTTTAGGTAACATTGCAGGTGATGGAAGTCCCGGTTGCAACGGGCCCATCTCCTCCATGACGTTGTTGATGGCCCGCAAGTCATGGAGGAGTCTCCATTTGTCTTTGCCTGGTTTTTTAATGACAAATACAGGCGAATTCCAGGGGCTATTCGACGGTGTTATGTGACCTTTGGCTAGTTGTTCTGCTACGAGTTCCTCGAGGGCACGCAATTTTTCCCCTCGCAGGGGCCACTGCTCCACTCTCACTGGTGTATCGGTGAGCCATTTAATGGGTGGAGTGGCACGTGCCACAGTGGCCCTGACTAGAAACCCCTAGGTGTTGGTGGGGGTGGGATTTCTAGCCTGGCTCCCCATTGAGACAGGACGTCTCGCCCCCATAATGTGAATCCTGATGGGATGACAAATGGGCGGACGGAAGCAGTATGTCCATCGGGGCCCTCGATTAAGATGTCTGTGGAACTCCTTTTTGATGTGACTGAGCCACCAATCCCCATCAGGCTGCCTGCAGTCTCCTTTGTTCCCCAACTTTGGGGCCAATCAGTCTGGGAAATTATAGTTACATCTGCCCCGGTATCTAACATACCGTAGCAGGTTGCTGAAGAATGTCCATTGATAAGCTTGCAATCAATAACGGGCTTGTCATTTCCTACAATCTCAGTCCACCAAACATACAGTGTTCGGATGTTCTTAGGGATATTTTCTGGCAACACAATTGCTTGCCCTACCCACGTTCCTTTGGGTAAAAACCAGGGAGTAGTATTGGGGCAAACTGTGATGCTTAAGTTCTTCCCTGAGTGGTATGTTTTAATTTCCGGAATAACAAATATTCCAGGGGGGCCTCTGCTAGAGTCTCCAATTAGCAAAACAGTCATTTTTACAGAGGGTGCATTTTTAAGTGTCACAGCCACATGTTGAAACTCATTTGAGGTGAGGTGAAGGGTAGACGCAGTCATTACCCGAAATCTCCCCAGTACCTCCGGTGTTGAGGGGTGTTGGGGATAATAAAGGTCTAACTCAGGTGCCGGTGCGGAGTCTCTTTCCTGGACAGCCTTTAATTTGTTGGTTCCAGAGCACGGCGCTGCTCCGCGCTTGTCTCCCCGTTTCCCGACGTTGTCCAGGCCGGTTGTTGTGCCTGGGTCCACCACGGGAACATCGGTGGATAGAAACCCCATGGTGGTGGTGTGGAGCTTGGACCTGGGAGAGACTTAGATCCATTGTTAGGAGGTTTCTGCTTGTTTTGTCTGGATTTTTTACAGTCTTTAACAAAGTGTCCTGTGCCACCACAATTGTAACATTTCTTACTTGAATTGGTCTCAATTTCAACAGCAAATGTTGATGACTTTATTTTTGGATGAGGAGTTTTAGTCTCTGATTCAACTGGGTGGAGTCTTACTTGTACACACCTTTCGGTAATAAATTCAATGGAAGGAGGGGGTTCTAAGGGAAGCATATCTATAACACGACGACATTCCGTATTAGCATTCTCCCGGGCCACCTCTGTCAATAACTCCTTTAGCATCTTAGGGTCAGTGATAACTCTTGACATCGCCTCCCTGAGGCGATCTACAAAATCTGCAAAATTTTCCACTGGCCCCTGCCGGATTGCTGTATAACTTTTAGGTGGACCCATTTCAATAAGAAGACTAAAAAGGATGCATTTGGCAGCATTTTGGATGTCTATTAAAACTTCTTCTGGTATATTTGTCGCTTGATCCCTTGCTTTGGACATGTTCCCCTCTCCTGCCAGGTGTTGCATTGTGAGGGCTGCCTTATTGGGATCGTTTTTGTACAGTTCTAACAGTTTTTGCAGTTCCCTCTTCCACCTTTTTTCCCAGATCCAAAAGTGACTCTCTATTAACAAACTGGATATTAGGGTCTTTATATGTGGCACAAGGACATTAGTCTCAAAAGTGGCGTTAATTAGTCCTTTGAAATACGATGAATCCCTCCCAAATTCTTTCGCAGCCTTGCAAATCTCCTTAATGGAGGCCTGCGAGATCGGTTCCCACCGGGGGTTGGCTCTTTGCCGGTTGTAAGTCACCGGCGCGGCGAATGGAAAAGTCGCGGCACCAGCCGGAGCTGTGTAGGTCTCAGGCTTCCCCCCTCCCTGTGCCAGACCGTGGGAACCGGAAGGGGGGGCGTGGGAACCCAGAAGGTGGGAGGGGTTCGCGGCGGGAGGGGTTGGGAGGTAGGCGGGCTGAGGGGTGGAAGGGGTTGGGCAGGGAACCGAAGGCGTGGAGAGAACTGGGGGGGGAGTAGGGAAGGTGGGAGGGGGCCCGCCGGAGTGACACCATCGGCCGCGATGGGAGGGACCGACGGACACCCAATCAACGGAGGGTAGGAGGAGCAAGGGATTCCCGCCGTCCGCACCCGCGCTCCTCGCGTCCGAGCATGCGCACACAACACACTGATGACTGCATCGCGGCGAGCTGGCACAGTCCCCATTTCGTGGTGGCGCAGCACGAAATTCGCTGCCGCTGTGTTGCTGTGGCGCAGCACGAAATTCGCTGCCGCCACTTTGCTGTGACGCAGCAGAAAATTCTGTAACAGTACTAACAGTGCTATCACATGGAGGGAATGGAAGCACAACGGGTGCAACTGGGATAGCGGGTTGAGGGAAGAGGGAAAGGTTAGAATCCGTCCCGGGGTGGCCCGTCCCGGGGCGAAAGGGGTTGGTGGAGCCCGTACCGCGGTCGGAGCTTTCTGGACTCCGGATTTCTCCCCCGGGCTCTCGGGCAACGGGGGGTACCTCGGCAGAGTCCCCGCCAGGGATAGTGGGTGTCGGGTTAATGGGGTTTGGAGAACCGGTAAGAAGGGAGGGGGTAACAATCCCTGAACTTTCCCCGTTCGTAGATAAAACCCGATAATTTAAAATTTGTAAAGGAAAAAACTTTCTAACTGAATCATCCCCGGAATTCGCGGTTTCTGTTAACTTAAACCCTACTTCATCCCAAAACGTACGAGTTAAGACAGAAGAAGGTGCTGTAAAGGGAACAGAAGCGGCGACCCATCGAAGAAATTTCTTTAACAGTTTTTTATCAAAAGACTCCCCACTCCCAACTAATTTAACTTTAACACTATAATACATAAAGGAAAGCTCCCTCTCCCTTTTTGAAAAACGGATTCCCATTTTTCTATTAAGGGAGGAATTCCCTCAACCCCGAGAAAAAAAAGGCAAAATGTGGCGGAAAAAATCCGAAAGCTTACCGCACCGGTCGACCTTTCGGCTAGTTTCTTCCTTTCCCCTCTAGACCACGTCCCCGAGGGCTGCAGTACTGGAACACCGCCAAATAAATCCAAAAACGGGTATGAGGGTCTTCGCCGCGGTCAGCTCTCTGGCACCCGGTGCCAGGGGTCGCTGACCGTCCCGCAAGATCCCCCCTCTAAAACAGGAGGCGATCGTGCGGGGAGTGGCCCACAACGGCGTCTTCGTCGGTGGTGACGAGCTGTCCTCTGTGATCCGAAAAGAAACCACAAACATTGGGCGCCAACTGCAGTTATTATTTTTCTCTGGTGTCCCCGGCCTCCTGCCGGTGGTTGCCTTTTGCTATCCGCTTGTCCTCGAATACCCTAACCCTGAGGTGGGTAGACGAGGGAACCACAGGGGTTCAGCAGAAGCTAGAGGCGTCGGAGGGTCGAGGGTTATTTCTTTGGATCACCAGTGTCAGCGAAGAAACAGGAGCGACTCTTAGCTCGGCAACAGAGAGGGTTTTATTCTGCTCTGGATCCTGGGGCTAAGAGCCCCGAACTGGCGTCGTGCATGAACTTAAATACAACATAGTTAAACCAATCAGAGGTCGGGAGTGGGGAGGAGTTAGGGAGGGACTGGGGTACAACAACCATAGGGAAGAGAGGAAGGGAGGAGACAGGGGTGAACAATGAATCAACAACTGTGGAACACAGAACTTTCCAGAACTGGGTATGAACTTAGAATAAGAGTGACAAACAATAAACCCAATAACAATAAGGTAGGAGTAACTTGGGGAGTGGCCCTGTTAGGGGCTAAACCATTGTAGTTTCAGTATCAGGGGGAAACTTTCCTCCTGGTGGACTGACCCACCAGGTGGAGGAACGATCTAAAGGTCTTAGGGGTTTCATCTCCAAGGAGACAACCCCAACAATTCTGGCAGATCATTCTCTGATATGCTCTCTCCCTTAAAATATTCAAGACATACAAGATGGAACATTAAGAGTTAGTGCAAAGGGAATACCTGGAATCAAAAGGCTCCTCACATACATTTTCACGGTATCAACAACAGATGGCAACATCTAGTTTCCAAATTCTCATTTAAATGAAATTTGAGGAGTTATTTTACCTTTTTTTTTTAAGCCAAATAACATGACATTTGAAGATCAAAGCAAAAATCATAGGTAGAGATATTATTTGCAAATGTATGAAGATACATAATTATTTACAGAAGCACACATGCATTCAGTTATTAAAGGTCCTGTGACTTTATCCAGTAACAATATGTTGCAGTAGAGACGGACACACGACACGCGAGTAGTCCAAGGACAAAGAAGAAGTGCTTTATTAGTCTATGCTGACATCTTTATACCCTTTTTCCCAGCTACTGTAACATGCTACTATCGGCTGCATGGAAAACAACACCAAAGCTATCTTCATAACAAGAACTTTCCCAGCACGTTAACAAGCCATACAAGCAGTCAACTACACACTATAAATCCTCCACCACATTCTTGGTGCTCTTCCGCAAGGCCATCTCTGGGTGCAAAACATCTTCCCTGGTTATCTTCTTGGCTGTCCCCCACTGTGGCTGCAGGTGTTCATACCATTGCTTTCTCACGGGGCTTTCTCACGGATAAATTCTGATCGCTTTCAAGTCCATGTCCGAGAGGCTTTCAGGCCTGCTGTCAGCCTCATCCATTCCCACAACAATATATCTGCAAAATCATAATATTGAACACTGAATGCACAACACAAGGAAATATTCACAATTTGGTTATGTTGTTTTATTAAATGCATGGAGGGAAAAACAATCAGTTAAACAACTGGTATATTTCACAAGCTGGAAAAGAGGATACATTTGAGAGAGACACAAGTATTCATGTAAGTACTAGAATTTAAAACAAAATTCTGACATGAAAACAAAATAAGAAAGATTTAAGCTAGAGTCAACACAATACTTTCCAGTTTTCTCGAGAGGGAATATGACCATCTCCAAGGACATAGCAGTCTGCACCATTCTTTCTGCCCCTTCTCTTCTCTTACAAAAAAAAAAATTAAGAAACTCCTACTCAAAAAGTGCTAATATATTGTAGTAATAAATCTTTATAAAAGATGAGGTTATATCTGAAGTCAGTGCATGTTATGCTGCAGAGGTTTTCAGCAGCCTGTGTGAAAAGCTGTGGCTGATGCAGTGGCATGCCAGCCACAGGCTCAGCTGCCAGGTACACCTCCCAGCTTTCAAACGATGCACTGGGTGTGGATCACAGAAGACTGATGCCTTCAGGGTAATGTGTGCCCAAACATCTCTGTGCCACTGTGCTGGCTATTTCATAGGGCAACAAAAGTAGCACTTCTAGCACAAGAAAACCATTTAGGTCTTCCAGCTAAACATCAAGGAATGCAATTGCAAGACAGAAAGGGATAGACACTATCATAGATAACAATCCAAAACACTATGATACGTAATGAAGGAAATTGTTTCCTTGCCACTTAATATATACACATTGAACCACTGAATTGCAGGGTATATCCTGTTTCTTACTGATAGGAGAAGGAAGTAAGTTCTCTTTTTTAGTGTAAAAATATTTTTCCTTCTTGTTCTAAAAAGGAATAATTTTTAATTAAATTGTTTAAATTTACAAACAATTTTACTCAAATATCAACAAGAAGTAGTAGCATTAGATTTGGCTTAATAACTTCAAAAGAACATGTATAAAACAAGCTATAACCTAAAAAAAACTCTACAATAAAATATATATATTAATTGCACATATATAATTCAGTTTCCCAAGTGCAAATATTGCAACAAGATATTTTATCACTGATTTCTGCTCTAATAATATACCAAATGGCAGCTTGGAAATTAAATATTCACAAGAATACAATTAAAATGAAACCCTCACTCCCAAAAAAAGTCATAAGAAAACACCCCTGTGATAAACAAAAGAAAATAGTATTCCTGCTGCCTTTGTCCAGTTCTTTTTTTCCCATATGGCATCTTATTTGCCATATGGAGGTAGCAAAAATACCCTTTTAGAGAATAAATTAGAAAAATGAAGCATAAACAATAAAGCCTGCTCAGCAGTCATGTTTTCCAGTGCTCTGTAGGGTAGCTGCAGGAATTTTCCATGCTGTGAGTGTTAATGAGACCCTCCATAGGCACCATTAATACATAAAAGCAATCACCTATAATTCACCTTTTGAAATCTGTATTTCTTGAATTCAGTAACGAGAAGCAAAAGAGGTAGAATCATGCAAATACTATCCCCATTTACTGATATACAGCCATTAGCCAAAAAGGGCTTGACAACAGAAAAGTTATCACAAGACATAAATGCTTTGATAATCATGCCCAGAGTCCAGAAGCACTTGGAGAACACGTACAGTTTTGAAGACTACAAAATTGTCCCTAAACATATGGTTTTCCTGATAGAAGAAAAAATACTTACAGGAATTACTAATTAGCGAAAACTGGCTGGATTCAAGATACTTAGAACAGAATGGGTATCTGACCAAACTCTGTAATGAAAGCAATCTGGCATGAAGGAACACACTAATTTTACACAGCTAATTTCCAAGTTGTCGCTTATCTTTTATAACATTTATTTAAGTTAAATTGTAGAAAAATTCAATTTTTCAACATGGATACCAATAAAGTTCTGGTTAACAGTTGCCATCATGAGGCAATTGTCACTAACCAGTATCTCACACAAGTACTTTTCCAAGCCAGGCACTGGACTTCAGCCAAGGACAGCTTCACCAAACCATGAAGGACTTTAAGCTCTTGGTAGGAAGTCCCTCATCAGTATTTCATTTCTGAATGGCCAACCCATGGGCAAAGACACGAGTGGGGTCTGTGAGCCCCTGATACTTGATAAATTTTCAAGTGAAAGAATATTAGCTGATTCTGCCAAATGCACAGCTTGCACAAATGCACTATTTTCTAAATTTAGTGACAGAAATATGAAATAATAGCATACCTGATAGCTATCTTGCACTCGGATCCCAGTTCAAAGTGATTTCTCTGTTCCAGGTACTGGGAAGTTTCTATGCAATTTAAACAAATACCCAGAAATGAGATGATTTTTTTTTTTTTTTTAAAGACCCACCTCTTCCACAAAATGAACACTGATTTTTGGTATAAGCTTGCTGTAGGTGATCTGTTCTCAGTTGCATTTCTGCTTCTGATGAGGCAAAATAACTCTTGGGTTTCCCATAGTTCTCATTACCATCAACTGATTCAGGCAGGTCATCCCTTATCAATGAAGTCCTTTTTTTGTACAGTGCTATCCATTGCCAGGTAAAAATACTTTTTTGATTAGTACTACATCCTGGATGAGCCCAAGCATGTACTTTGGGCTGGAGATCTAAACTGAACATAGCAAATAATATCAAAGATATGCCTCAAAGCCAGCTTTGCTAGAGGTTAGTTATGGCTTTTCCCTACTCTTTTTCTGGTTTTGATGCCCATCAGGCCCATTACTGAGCAATTTCAGCATGCTAAGTTATCAAAGGCACTTTTATTTTGGTGGCCAGGTTAGCTGCCTTAGTGTGTGGCAAGAGCTCATTCAGCATCTGATGTGAACTGAAGCATTTGAAAGAGAGCAGTAAGTGAATAGGGCGAAGGAAGGCAGTGGCCAGCAGTTAAAGGGGTTTGACTGCTACAACAGTTATTTACACTAAGAAATGCACTTCCTGAGCACATTTCACTTTCATGAAATTTTCATCCTTAAATAAAATTACTTCAGAAATACTTATGCAAACACATAACATAAAATAAGAAATGCACCTCATTAATAGCTCTTCCTAAAAAAAAACATGATGATGGACAAACTTGAGAATGGCCATTTATATGAGATAAATGATTTATAAATGTGACTTTCTAGAAGGGAGTGGGAGGAGCATTGTGGCAGCAGCCATTTCCATCTAAGACTAAAATTCATATTGCTTCCAGTTTTACAGTGGAAAATCACCAGGAAGGAATCACATACTGATACTTGGTAGTTTCAGTGAGCAGTTCATATAACTGAAAGATCATTTCCTCTTGTCTTAATTCCATCAAATAACTTAGGCAAAAAAGTAAATTCTATCACTGTTCATGTACCCAAACAGCAGTAGCTGAACTGCAGTTTTCAATGGCAGAAGGCTTTATACACTATCCCAGTGGCATGTTACAACACTGCATCAATTGGTATTGTAATCTATATCATCTACTACATCTTCCTCACTTTTTTTTTTAAATCTCTCTCTCCTTCTCTCTATTTTTAATGAAAAAGTGAAATACTGCTAGTGCCTGCCAGACAGGAAATTAGCTCAACACTGAGGGCAAGTAAAACTGCAGTAACACTTACTAAAAAGAACATAGCTATTTTTTGAGTTTTGCTTATTGCTTTTCTACAGTGCTGCATAGACAATTGAGTAAACCAATAAACAAATTTTAAAACTACCTGATCAAGAGGACAGAAAATACAAATACCCAGCAAAGTCAAGGGAAAAAAATCTTACAATATTTAAATTTAGACATGTCTGCTACAAACTTCCACTTCAAAACAACTTTGAATTACTCTCAACATCAGTAGTACAACTGTTATTATCATGAGAAGCTCATTGCCACAGGATGCTTTATAGACCAAAAGTCTTAAGAGGTACAAAAGGGGTCACCAGAATTGTTGGAGGGTGGATATTGAATTATTTGGAGGTATTAAAGAAAACAATACAAATGTAACTTGTGACTCAGACAGTCCCTGAAAGCCTATCTTTTGGAAGTGAGATTCACCAGGGGAAGAAACATATGATGCTTCTTCCATATGTCGCAGTTTGGGCAGATTGATGTGAGTTTGTTTTGTTCTTAAATACTATTCATGTCTTTATTCTGTTAAAAAAGTTGCTTATTTCTTAAAATTCATTTACTGAAGGGAAAAAATAAACGTGAACCCCAAAAAAATGCAACATCTTCAATGCTTTCTTTTTTATTTATGCTGGGTTTTCATTGATTGTTTGTGATATGGTACAAATAAATGGGGCATTCTGATAGCAGTAGACATTTTCCCTTGTAACAGAGTGTCGTGGGTTGACCCCGGCCAGGTGCCAGGTGCCCACTCAGTCACTCTATCACTCCCTCTCCCGCAGGGAGAGGGGAGAGGATAATATTGAAAAAGACTATCAGGGTAAGAAAAGGCAGTTTCATTACAGCGGGGAAAAAAAATAGAACAAACAAGCTGAGAGTTGCGCGCGCAAGAGCAGAAGAGAAAACAATCAATCTCTACTTCCCATCAGTAGCGATGTCCGGACACTTCCTGGGAAGCAGGGCTTCAGCACGCGTGATGGTTGTTCAAGGAGGCAAACATGGACTAGCCCTGAGTGCCTCCTCCTCCTCCTCTCTCCCTTCCCTTATATATCTGAGCTGATGTCATATGGTATGGAATATCCCTTTGGCTGACTGGGGTCAGCTGGCCTGCTGGTGTCCCCTCCCAGGATCTTGCCCACCCCCATCCCCTTCAGTGGGAGAAGGAATGTCACAGGGACAGCACAGCTTGGCAGTAGCCAAAACACTGCTCTGTTATCAACGCCAGCTACCAAAGCAAAGTACAGCACTGTAAGGGCTGTGAGCTTTACCCCAGTCAGACCCAATACAATCTCCACCCCTTATTCCATACCATTTGCATCATGCTCAGAAATCCTTTCCTACTCACACATGCAATTTAAGCTACATCCTTAAACCATCCCCATCACATTAACTACTCTCTCCTGTCCTCTCGCATCCTTCCACGTGGTCTCCATTTCCAGCAGAATGTGGGGTCAGGGCAGGAGGAATAGTAAACTTGATTGTCGAGGACTGGCACCATCCCTGTTCATTGTGGTCTTTTTCTTGCCTCTTGTTGAAATTCGTTTTTTGTCAGCTCATGTCTCTTCTGCTACTTACATCCTGCAACATACAACTTCTAACATACATTATTTTTACCCCAAGGTTAAATCACCTTGGGGCACACACTGGGTCTCTTCATCCTCCCGCATTACCCACCAAGTGCACTCAGGTCCTTGGGCAAAGACAATCCCACGAATGGGTTTGCCCTTCCCCATGGGGGACGCAACCCACACTTACTTCCCCAGCCACTTTCCTATGTGTAGTGCAGGAACCTTGTCTCCCTCCACAGTGTCTAAGGGTTTAGTTTGGGCGGGACCAGGGCGGTTAACAGATCCTCTAGTATTGACTAGCCAAGTGGCTTCTGCCAAGTTCACATCCCAATGCTTCCATGTCCCATTACCTAGTGCCCGTAGCATAGTTTTTATCAGTCCATTATATCTTTCAATCTTCCCAGAGGCCTGTGGGTGATAAGGAATATGATATATCCACTTAATGCCATGCCTCTTTGCCCAGGAGTTAATAAGATTATTTCAAAAATGAGTCCCATTGTCTGACTCAATTCTATCTGGGGTTCCATGTCGCCACAAAAATGTGTCTTTCAAGACCTGAAATTGTGTTCCGAGCAGTGGCGTGGTTTACTGGGTACGTTTCCAGCCAGCCAGTTGTGGCCTCCACCATGGTGAGGATGTAACTCTTGCCTTGGTGTGTTCGTGGCAATGGCCCAATGTAATCAATTTGCCAGGCTTCACCATACTGGAACCCCAGCCACCGCCCTCCACTCCAAAGAGGCTTCACTCGTTTGGCTCGCTTGATGGCAGCGCATGTTTCACACTGATGAATAACCTGTGTGATGGCCTCCATGGTCAGATCCACCCCTCGATCACGAGCCCATCTGTATGTTGCATCCCTTCCAAGATGCCCTGATGTTTCGTGGGCCCATCGGGTATAAATAGCTCACTTTTCTCTTTCAATCTAGGTCCACTTGAGCTATTCTAATTTTGGTGGCATTATCTACCTGTTTGATTTTGATGCTTTTCAGTGGCACGACTTCTGGGCACATGGGCATCTACATGGCGTACTTTCACAGTCATGTTTTCTATCCGTGCCGCAATGTCTTGCCATAATGCAGCAGCCCAGATGGGTTTTCCCCTGCACTGCCAGTTGGTTTTCTTCCACTGCTGCAGCCATCCCCATAGGGCATTAGCCACCATCCAGGAGTCAGTATAGAGATAGAGTATGGGCCACTTTTCTCTCTCAGCAATCTCTAGGGCTAGTTGGATGGCTTTCACCTCTGCAAACTGGCTTGATTCACCTTCCCCTTCAGCAGTCTCAATGACTTGTCGTGTGGGATCCCACACAGCAGCTTTCCACCTCCGATGGTTTCCTGTAACTCGGCAGGATCCATCAGTAAATAAAGCATATTTTCTTTCGTTTTCTGGTAACTCGTTATATGGTGGTGCTTCTTGGGCGCGAGTCACCTTCTCAGGCAGTGCTCCAAAATCTCTGGCTTCTGGCCAACTCAAAATCTCTTCTAGGATTCCTGGGAAGTTGGGTTTTCCCATTCGGGCTCGTTGTGTAATTAAGGCCACCCACTTACTCCATGTAGCACTGGTTGCATGATGCACGGAGGGAATGTTTCCTTTGAACATCCAGTGTAGGACAGGCAATCGTGGTGCCAAGAGGAGACGTGCTTCTGTCCCAACAACTTCTGAGGCTGCTAGAACCGCCTCATAAGCCGCTAGTATTTCTTTTTCAGTTGGAGTATAGTGGGCTTCTGATCCTCGGTAACTTGGGCTCCAGAATCCTAATGGCCGACCTCGGGTTTCTCCTGCGGTCCGCTGCCAGAGGCTCCAGGTGAGGCCCTGCTCCCCAGCTGCAGTGTAGAGTATATTTTGCACATCTGGTCCTGTCCGAACAGGCCCAAGAGCCACCGCACGAGCGATTTCTTGTTTGATTTGCTCAAAGGCCTGTTTCTGCTCAGGGCCCCACTTGAAGTCATTCTTCTTCCGGGTCACTCGATAGAGGGGGCCCACAAGTTGACTATAGCTTGGAATGTGCATTCTCCAGAATCCTACAAGGCCCAAGAAAGCTTGTGTTTCTTTCTTAGTAACTGGTGGAGACATATTGGCAATTTTGTCAACCACCTCTGTAGGCACATGACGGCACCCATCCTGCCATTTTATTCCTAGAAACTGGATCTCCTGTGCAGGTCCCTTCACCTTACTTTGTTTTATGGCAAGACCAGCTTTCAGAAGAATTTGGATTATTTTCTTCCCTTTTTCAAAAACTTCTCCTGCTGTATCACCCCACACAATGATATCATCAATATATTGCAGGTGTTCCGGAGCTCCACCCTGTTCCAGAGCAGCCTGGATCAGGCCATGGCAGATGGTGGGGCTGTGTCTCCACCCCTGGGGCAGTCGGTTCCAGGTGTACTGGACACTCTTCTAAGTGAAAGCAAATTGTGGCCTGCACTCGGCCGCCAGAGGGATTGAGAAAAATGCATTAGCTATGTCAATCGTGGCATACCATTTGGCTGCTTTTGACTCTAGCTCATATTGGAGGTCCAACATGTCTGGTACGGCAGCACTTAGAGGTGGTGTGGCTTCATTCAGGCCCCGATAGTCCACTGTCAGCCGCCATTCCCCATTTGACTTCCGCACTGGCCATATGGGGCTGTTGAAGGGTGAGCGGGTCCTGCTGATAACTCCTTGGCTCTCCAGTCAACGAATTAGTTCATGGATAGGAGTCACGGAGTCCCGGTTGGTACGATACTGCCTCCGGTGCACTGTCCTGGTAGCAATCAGTACTTGCTGATCTTCCACCTGCAGCAATCCTACGATGAAGGGATCTTCTGAGAGGCCAGGCAGGGTGGATAACTGTTTGATCTTCTCTGTATTCACCACAGCTATGCCAAAGGCCCATCGATATCCCTTTGGATCCTTAAAATACCCTCTCCTGAGGTAGTCAATGCCAAGGATACAAGGGGCCTCTGGGCCAGTCACGATGGGGTGCCTTTGCCATCTGTCCCCTGTTAAGCTCACCTCAGCTTTTACAACCGACAACTCTTGGCATCCCCCTGTCACTCCAGAGATCCAGATGGCTTCTGCACTCTTGTGCCTTGATGGCATCAGTGTACACTGTGCACCGGTGTCCACTAAAGCTTTGTACTTCTGTGGATCTGATGTGCCAGGCCATCAAATCCACACCGTCCAGTATACCCGGTCATCACTTTCCTCCTCCTGGCCGGAGGCAGGGACCCTCTATTCCAGTTCCTGGTCAGAGTATTCACTGTCTGACCTTTGTGATGCCAAATCAGAAGTTCCCTCCTCAGGACTGTAGGAAACAGTCGTAGTTTTCTTTATATCTGGGAAATTGCTGATTGTCTTCTGGTCTCTCTGTGGTAACTACACTGACAGTCTTCTTGGGTGGCCCCTTCTTAACAGGTCTCTTCCCCCTCAGTTCTCGGACCCGGGCGCTCAGCTTAGAGGTGGGTTCACCATCCCATTTCCTAATGTCCTCTCCATGCTCACGCAGAAAAAAACCAGAGCTCGTTACGTGGCCTGTTCTTGGGGATTCCTTTCCCTCTGACTGGGGTTGGAGAGGAGCGATCTCTTGGGCTGCCTCTAAAAGTTGGGGTGCTGGCTCGCAGGGATGAGGGAGCACTCAGAGTTTCTTCTACATTTCAGAGCCAGGCGGACGCCAACTCTACAGTTGGTGTATCCATTTTTGGCTAATAAAGTGCCACCAAGCTGCTGGAATATGATGCCGGGGCGCCTTGAACCACCTTCCTCTACATGGCAAGTGTACAAGGGATATCCTCTGGATTTATGGTGACGTTATCATCCTTTAGATCACTATAGACAATTTTTAGCACTGCTAATTCTCTCAAGTACTGGATACTTTCATTCACATTGGTCTACTTCCCTGGGGACTTTACAAGATCATCCTTAAAAGGATATCTTGCCTTCACACTTGAAAGAAGCCGTCTCCAGAGGCTACAAGTTGCTCTTTCCTTTGCAAGTACTCTTTCGATTTCCCGATCCCTAGCAAGGGATCCCAGCCGTTGGGCTGTCGTGGGTTGACCCCGGCTAGGTGCCAGGTGCCCACTCAGTCACTCTATCACTCCCTCTCCCGCAGGGAGAGGGGAGAGGATAATATTGAAAAAGACTATCAGGGTAAGAAAAGGCAGTTTCATTACAGCGGGGAAAAAAAATAGAACAAACAAGCTGAGAGTTGCGCGCGCAAGAGCAGAAGAGAAAACAATCAATCTCTACTTCCCATCAGTAGCGATGTCCGGACACTTCCTGGGAAGCAGGGCTTCAGCACGCGTGATGGTTGTTCAAGGAGGCAAACATGGACCAGCTCTGAGTGCCTCCTCCTCCTCCTCTCTTCCTTCCCTTATATATCTGAGCTGATGTCATATGGTATGGAATATCCCTTTGGCTGACTGGGGTCAGCTGGCCTGCTGGTGTCCCCTCCCAGGATCTTGCCCCCCCCTCCCCATCCCCTTCAGTGGGGGAAGGAATGTCACAGGGACAGCACAGCTTGGCAGTAGCTAAAACACTGCTCTGTTATCAACGCCAGCTACCAAAGTAAAGTACAGCAGTGTAAGACCTGTGAGCTTTATCTTAGACTCAATACAATTTCCACCCCTTATTCCATACCATTTGCATCATGCTCAGAAATCTTTTCCTACTCACACATGCAATTTAAGCTACATCCTTAAACCATCTCCATCACATTAACTACTATCTCCTGTCCTCTCGCATCCTTCTACGTGGTCTCCATTTCCAGCAGAATGTGGGGTCAGGGCAGGAGGAATAGTAAACTTGATTGTCGAGGACTGGCACCATCCCTGTTCATTGTGGCCTTTTTCTTGCTCCTTGCTGAAATTCGTTCTTCATCAGCTCATGTCCCTTCTGCTACTTACATCCTGCAACATACAACTTCCAACATATATTATTCTTACCCCAAGGTTAAATCACCCTGGGGCACACACTGAGTCTCCCCATCCTCCCACATTACCCACCAAGTGCACCCTGGTCCTTGGGCAAAGACAATCCCACGAATGGGTTTGCCCTTCCCCATGGGGGATGCAACCCACACTGACTTCCCCAGCCACTTTCCTATGTATAGTGCAGGAACCTTGTCTCCCTCCACAGTGTCTAAGGGTTTAGTTTGGGTGGGACCAGAGCGGTTAACAGATCCCCTAGTATTGACTAGCCAAGTGGCTTCTGCCAAGTTCACATCCCAATGCTTCCATGTCCCATTACCTAGTGCCTGTAGCATAGTTTTTAACAGTCCATTATATCTTTCAATCTTCCCAGAGGCCTGTGGGTGATAAGGAATATGATATATCCACTTAATGCCATGCCTCTTTGCCCAGGAGTTAATAAGATTATTTCGAAAATGAGTCCCATTGTCTGACTCAATTCTATCTGGGGTTCCATGTCGCCACAAAATGTGTCTTTCAAGACCTGAAATTGTGTTCCGAGCAGTGGCGTGGTTTACTGGATATGTTTCCAGCCAGCCAGTTGTGGCCTCCACCATGGTGAGGATGTAACTCTTGCCTTGGCGTGTTCGTGGCAATGGCCCAATGTAATCAATTTGCCAGGCTTCACTATACTGGAACTCCAGCCATCGCCCTCCACTCCAAAGAGGCTTCACTCGTGTGGCTCGCTTGATGGCAGCGCATGTTTCACACTGATGAATAACCTGTGTGATGGCCTCCATGGTCAGATCCACCCCTCGATCACGAGCCCATCTGTATGTTGCATCCCTTCCAAGATGCCCTGATGTTTCGTGGGCCCATCGGGTATAAATAGCTCACTTTTTCTCTTTCAATCTAGGTCCACTTGAGCTATTCTAATTTTGGTGGCATTATCTACCTGTTTGATTTTGATGCTTTTCAGTGGCACGACTTCTGGGCACATGGGCATCTACATGGCGTACTTTCACAGTCATGTTTTCTATCCGTGCCGCAATGTCTTGCCATAATGCAGCAGCCCAGATGGGTTTTCCCCTGCGCTGCCAGTTGGTTTTCTTCCACTGCTGCAGCCATCCCCATAGGGCATTAGCCACCATCCAGGAGTCAGTATAGAGATAGAGTATGGGCCACTTTTCTCTCTCAGCAATCTCTAGGGCTAGATGGATGGCTTTTACCTCTGCAAACTGGCTTGATTCACCTTCCCCTTCAGCAGTCTCAATGACTTGTCGTGTGGGATTCCACACAGCAGCTTTCCACCTCCGATGGTTTCCTGTCACTCTACAGAATCCATCAGTTAATAAAGCATATTTTCTTTCGTTTTCTGGTAACTCGTTATATGGTGGTGCTTCTTGGGCACGAGTCACCTTCTCAGACAGTGTTCCAAAATCTCTGGCTTCTGGCCAACTCAAAATCTCTTCTAGGATTCCTGGGAAGTTGGGTTTTCCCATTCGGGCTCGTTGTGTAATTAAGGCCACCCACTTACTCCATGTAGCACTGGTTGCATGATGCACAGAGGGAATGTTTCCTTTGAACATCCAGTGTGGGACAGGCAATCGTGGTGCCAAGAGGAGACATGCTTCTGTCTCAACAACTTCCGAGGCTGCTCGAACCCCCTCATAAGCCGCTAGTATTTCTTTTTCAGTTGGAGTATAGTGGGCTTCTGATCCTCGGTAACTCCTGCTCCAGAATCCTAATGGCCGACCTCAGGTTTCTCCTGCGGTCCTCTGCCAGAGGCTCCAGGTGAGGCCCTGCTCCCCAGCTGCAGTGTAGAGTATATTTTGCACATCTGGTCCTGTCCGAACAGGCCCAAGAGCCACCGCACGAGCTATTTCTTGTTTGATTTGCTCAAAGGCCTGTTTCTGCTCAGGGCCCCACTCGAAGTCATTCTTCTTCCGGGTCACTCGATAGAGGGGGCCCACAAGTTGACTATAGCCTGGAATGTGCATTCTCCAGAATCCTACAAGGCCCAGGAAAGCTTGTGTTTCCTTCTTAGTAACTGGTGGAGACATATTGGCAATTTTGTTGACCACCTCTGTAGGCACATGACGGCGTCCATCCTGCCATTTTCTTCCTAGAAACTGGATTTCCTGTGCAGGTCCCTTCACCTTACTTTGTTTTATGACAAGACCAGCTTTCAGAAGAATTTGGATTATTTTCTTCCCTTTTTCAAAACTTCTCCTGCTGTATCACCCCACACAATGATATCATCAATATATTGCAGGTGTTCCGGAGCTCCACCCTGTTCCAGAGCAGCCTGGATCAGGCCATGGCAGATGGTGGGGCTGTGTCTCCACCCCTGGGGCAGTCGGTTCCAGGTGTACTGGACACTCTTCTAAGTGAAAGCAAATTGTGGCCTGCACTCGGCCGCCAGAGGGATTGAGAAAAATGCATTAGCTATGTCAATCGTGGCATACCATTTGGCTGCTTTTGACTCTAGCTCATATTGGAGGTCCAACATGTCTGGTACGGCAGCACTTAGAGGTGGTGTGACTTCATTCAGGCCCCGATAGTCCACTGTCAGCCGCCATTCCCCATTTGACTTCCGCACTGGCCATATGGGGCTGTTGAAGGGTGAGCGGGTCCTGCTGATAGCTCCTTGGCTCTCCAGTCGACGAATTAGTTCATGGATAGGAGTCCCGGAGTCCCGGTTGGTACGATACTGCCTCCGGTGCACTGTCCTGGTAGCAATCGGTACTTGTTGATCTTCCACCTGCAGCAATCCTACGATGAAGGGATCTTCTGAGAGGCCAGGCAGGGTGGATAACTGTTTGATCTTCTCTGTATTCACCGCAGCTATGCCAAAGGCCCATCGATATCCCTTTGGATCCTTAAAATACCCTCTCCTGAGGTAGTCGATGCCAAGGATACAAGGGGCCTCTGGGCCAGTCACGATGGGGTGCCTTTGCCATCTGTCCCCTGTTAAGCTCACCTCAGCTTTTACTACCGACAACTCTTGGCATCCCCCTGTCACTCCAGAGATCCAGATGGCTTCTGCACTCTTGTGCCTTGATGGCATCAGTGTACACTGTGCACCGGTGTCCACTAAAGCTTTGTACTTCTGTGGATCTGATGTGCCAGGCCATCAAATCCACACCGTCCAGTATACCCGGTCATCCCTTTCCTCCTCCTGGCCGGAGGCAGGGACCCTCTATTCCTGTTCCTGGTCAGAGTATTCACTGTCTGACCTTTGTGATGCCAAATCAGAAGTTCCCTCCTCAGGACTGTAGGAAACAGTTTTAGTTTTCTTATATCTGGGAAATGCTGATTGTCTTCTGGTCTCTCTGTGGTAACTACACTGACAGTCTTCTTGGGTGGCCCCTTCTTAACAGGTCTCTTCCCCCTCAGTTCTCGGACCCGGGCGCTCAGCTTAGAGGTGGGTTCACCATCCCATTTCCTCATGTCCTCTCCATGCTCACGCAGAAAAAACCAGAGCTCGTTACGTGGCCTGTTCTTGGGGATTCCTTTCCCTCTGACTGGGGTTGGAGAGGAGCGATCTCTTGGGCTGCCTCTAAAAGTTGGGGTGCTGGCTCGCAGGGATGAGGGAGCACTCAGAGTTTCTTCTACATTTCAGAGCCAGGCGGACGCCAACTCTACAGTTGGTGTATCCATTTTTGGCTAATAAAGTGCCACCAAGCTGCTGGAATATGATGCCGGGGCGCCTTGAACCACCTTCCTCTACATGGCAAGTGTACAAGGGATATCCTCTGGATTTATGGTGACGTTATCATCCTTTAGATCACTATAGACAATTTTTAGCACTGCTAATTCTCTCAAGTACTGGATACTTTCATTCACATTGGTCTACTTCCCTGGGGACTTTACAAGATCATCCTTAAAAGGATATCTTGCCTTCACACTTGAAAGAAGCCGTCTCCAGAGGCTACAAGTTGCTCTTTCCTTTGCAAGTACTCTTTCGATTTCCCGATCCCTAGCAAGGGATCCCAGCCGTTGGGCTGTCGTGGGTTGACCCTGGCTAGGTGCCAGGTGCCCACTCAGTCACTCTATCACTCCCTCTCCCGCAGGGAGAGGGGAGAGGATAATATTGAAAAAGACTATCAGGGTAAGAAAAGGCAGTTTCATTACAGCGGGGAAAAAAAATAGAACAAACAAGCTGAGAGTTGCGCGCGCAAGAGCAGAAGAGAAAACAATCAATCTCTACTTCCCATCAGTAGCGATGTCCGGACACTTCCTGGGAAGCAGGGCTTCAGCACGCGTGATGGTTGTTCAAGGAGGCAAACATGGACTAGCCCTGAGTGCCTCCTCCTCCTCCTCTCTCCCTTCCCTTATATATCTGAGCTGATGTCATAGGGTATGGAATATCCCTTTGGCTGACTGGGGTCAGCTGGCCTGCTGGTGTCCCCTCCCAGGATCTTGCCCCTCTCCATCCCCTTCAGTGGGGGAAGGAATGTCACAGGGACAGCACAGCTTGGCAGTAGCCAAAACACTGCTCTGTTATCAACACCAGTTACCAAAGCAAAGTACAGCAGTGTAAGGCCTGTGAGCTTTACCCCAGTCAGACCCAATAATGTAAATAATGTTCCACATATTGTGACACAAAAAGCACTGATGCTCTTCATCTGTTGTAATATTGCTTCAAAGAAGTATACTCAAACATCAAAGGCTGTTGTTCTCAACCCAAATTTTGCAGTGATATAAACTGCTATGGTAGATTAATCTCAATGTGTCAAGTTATATTCATGAATCGTTAGGTCATATAATAGACATTGCTAAATAGCAGCTTTCAGTGAGGTGTGTGCTGATAACCCTTTTTTCCTTGTAATTAACCCCTGAATTTATTTGAACTCATTTATTGCTAATATGCCAAAATAAAGAATGACACTATAATCAGAACTTTATGCTAATTTATATATCTATTTAATGCCTATGGAACTATATTTTTTGTGTTCCAAAAAAAAAAATATTGGGATGAGTTTCTGAGGACTTCAGTCCTGGTATATAATTGTCTTAGGTTACAATGGTATGTATTCTATCACCATCTTCATGGGATGTTGGCGCCGGGCGTGGCAGTGTTCCTGATGGCTGCAGAATGGTTTGCTAATAAGCCAGTCATTGGGGCCGGATAGAGCACTTTACTCACCCCGAACATTGCAGATAGTGGCTCATCATCCCATTGTGAGATGCCCCGCCCAGGGGGAGGAACCAATGTATCCTGATCTGCATATAACCTGAGATTTGAAGCACCACAGGCAGCTTTTTCCACTGGAAAAAAAAAAAAAGTGACCGATGAGGAGGAGGCTGGACCTTCGCACCAAGCAGAAGAGACGGAGCCAGAGATCATCACTCGCTCTTTATCCCTGGGTGAGCTGCGTGACCTACAGAGGGAGTTCACCTGCCAGACAAATTAATCCATCCTGACCTGGCTTCTTCGCATCTGGGACGCTGCAGCCAATGACACCATGCTAGATGGAAGTGAGGCCAGGCAACTTGGATCCCTGACCCAGGATGTGGTCATTGACCAGGGGATCGGGAAAACCCAAGAAACTCTCAGCCTCTGGCGGCGACTGCTGGCAAGCGTAAGGGACAGATACCTTTGTAAAGAAGACCTCCAGGTGCACCAAGGAAAATGGAGCACAATGGAACAAGGTATCCGATGCCTGAGAGAATTGGCTGTGCTGGAGATCATTTTCTCAGAAGATGAGAGATTCCCTAAGAACCCAGATGATGTCCAATGCACGTCACAGATATGGTTGAGATTCGCACGGCTCGGACCAGAGATATACTCCCGTTACCTAGCAACACTGCAATGGAGGGAAGGAGCGGACAAGGTGGGAGTACTGGTCAACAAACTAAGAATTTATGAGGACACTGTCACTGCCCCATTTCGCACCCATGTCTCATCTGTAGAAACACAGCTGGCTGAGCACATCCGGAGCTTGGAAGAGAAACTCAGAAAGGAGCTGAAGCAAGAAATTCACCACATCTCGCCGGAACCAACAAAGGTCTCTGCTATTAGGAGCCAACATTCCCCAGCCAGAGAAAGAAGATACACTCCACGAGGTAACCTCTGGTTTTTCCTTCAGGAGCATGGAGAAGACATGAGAAAGTGGGACAGAAAACCCACCTCTTCCTTAGCAGCCCGAGTACGTGAACTGAAAAGAAGAACAGCTACCACAAGGAGCCCACCTAGAGTCAGTGCTGCTCCGGTCTCTTGTAGACAGAACTCTGAACAGTATAGGAATGATGATATGACCGATCCTCTTGAAGGGACCTCAAGAACATATTTACAGGAAGTAAGCAACGTGTACCACGATCAGGAATAGAGGGGCCCTGCCTCTAGCCAGGTAGAGGAAAGGGACAGCCAGATCTATTGGACTGTGTGGATCCGATGGCCTGGCACATCTGACCCACAAAGATACACGGCTTTGGTTGACACCGGCCCTCAATGTACCCTGATGCCATCAAGGGATGTGGGAACAGAATCTATTTCTATTTCTGGGGTGACAGGAGGATCCCAGCAGCTGACTGTATTGGAAGCTGAAGTGAGTTTAACTGGGAATGAGCAGCAGAAACACCCCATCGTGACCGGCCCAGAGGCCCCATGCATCCTGGGCATAGACTATCTTAGAAATGGGTATTTCAGAGACCCAAAAGGACATCGTCAAGCTTTCGGGATAGCCACAGTAGAAACAGAAGACATCCAACAGCTAAATACCTTGCCTGGTCTCTCAGATGACCCCTCTGCTGTGGGACTGCTAGAAGTTGAAGAACAGCAGGTACCAATCGCCACAGCAACAGTGCACCGACAACAGTACCACACAGACAGAGACTCTATGGTTCCCATCCACGAGATGATTCGTAAACTAGAGAGCCAAGGGGTGGTCAGCAAAGCTCATTCACCCTTTAAGAACCCTATATGGCCAGTGCATAAGTCCAGTGGAGAATGGAGACTGACAGTAGATTATCGTAGCCTAAATGAGGTCACACCACCACTGAGTGCTGCTGTGCCAGACATGTTGGAACTTCAGTATGAACTGGAATCCAAAGCAGCAAAGTGGTACGCGACCATCGATATTGCCAATGCCTTTTTCTCCATTTCTCTGGCAGCAGAGTGCAGGCCTCAGTTTGCTTTCACCTGGAGGGGCGTGCAATACACCTGGAACAGACTCCCCCAGGGGTGGAAGCACAGCCCCACCATCTGCCATGGACTGATCCAGGCTGCACTGGAAAAGGGTGAGGCTCCAGAACATTTGCAGTACATCGACGACATTATCGTATGGGGGAACACAGCAGAGGAAGTCTTTGAGAAAGGAAAGAAGATCATCCAGATTCTCCTAAGAGCTGGTTTTGCCATCAAGCGAAGTAAGGTTAAGGGACCCGCTCAAGAAATCCAGTTCTTAGGAGTCAAGTGGCAAGATGGACGTCGCCAGATCCCGACAGAAGTAGTCAACAAGATCACTGCTATGTCCCCACCTACGAACAAGAAGGAAACCCAGGCTTTTCTAGGAGCTGTCGGGTTTTGGAGAATGCATATCCCAGAATACAGCACAATTGTAAGCCCTCTTTACCTTGTGACACGAAAAAGAAATGATTTCCAGTGGGGTCCTGAGCAACAACAAGCATTCGAACAAATTAAGCAGGAGATTGCCCACACAGTAGCCCTTGGGCCAGTCAGAACAGGACAAGATGTGAAAAATGTGCTCTACACTGTGGCCGGGGAGAATGGTCCATCCTAGAGCCTGTGGCAGAAGGGACCTGAAGAGACTCAAGGACGACCACTTGAGTTCTGGAGTCGGGGATACAAAGGATCTGAGGCCAGCTATACCCCAACCGAGAAAGAGATTCTTGCAGGTTATGAAGGAGTTCAAGCTGCCTCGGAAGTAATTGGCACCGAAGCACAGCTGCTTCTGGCACCCCGACAACCAGTGCTGGATTGGAGGTTCAAGGGAAAGGTTCCTTCTACACACCATGCTACCGACGCCACATGGAGCAAGTGGATTGCGCTGATGTTTTGAGTCTGACTAAGATAAAGCTCACAGGCCTTACACTGCTGTACTTTACTTTGGTAGCTGGCGTTGATAACAGAGCAGTGTTTTAGCTACTGCCAAGCTGTGCTGTCCCTGTGACATTCCTTCCCCCACTGAAGGGGATGGGGAGGGGGGGGCAAGATCCTGGGAGGGGACACCAGCAGGCCAGCTGACCCCAGTCAGCCAAAGGGATATTCCATACCATATGACATCAGCTCAGATATATAAGGGAAGGGAGAGAGGAGGAGGAGGAGGCACTCAGGGCTAGTCCATGTTTGCCTCCTTGAACAACCATCACGCGTGCTGAAGCCCTGCTTCCCAGAAAGTGTCCGGACATCGCTACTGATGGGAAGTAGAGATTGATTGTTTTCTCTTCTGCTCTTGCGCGCGCAACTCTCAGCTTGTTTGTTCTATTTTTTTTCCCCGCTGTAATGAAACTGCCTTTTCTTACCCTGATAGTCTTTTTCAATATTATCCTCTCCCCTCTCCCTGCGGGAGAGGGAGTGATAGAGTGACTGAGTGGGCACCTGGCACCTAGCCAGGGTCAACCCACGACAGCCCAACGGCTGGGATCCCTTGCTAGGGATCGGGAAATCGAAAGAGTACTTGCAAAGGAAAGAGCAACTTGTAGCCTCTGGAGACGGCTTCTTTCAAGTGTGAAGGCAAGATATCCTTTTAAGGATGATCTTGTAAAGTCCCCAGGGAAGTAGACCAATGTGAATGAAAGTATCCAGTACTTGAGAGAATTAGCAGTGCTAAAAATTGTCTATAGTGATCTAAAGGATGATAACGTCACCATAAATCCAGAGGATATCCCTTGTACACTTGCCATGTAGAGGAAGGTGGTTCAAGGCGCCCCGGCATCATATTCCAGCAGCTTGGTGGCACTTTATTAGCCAAAAATGGATACACCAACTGTAGAGTTGGCGTCCGCCTGGCTCTGAAATGTAGAAGAAACTCTGAGTGCTCCCTCATCCCTGCGAGCCAGCACCCCAACTTTTAGAGGCAGCCCAAGAGATCGCTCCTCTCCAACCCCAGTCAGAGGGAAAGGAATCCCCAAGAACAGGCCACGTAACGAGCTCTGGTTTTTTTCTGCGTGAGCATGGAGAGGACATTAGGAAATGGGATGGTGAACCCACCTCTAAGCTGAGCGCCCGGGTCCGAGAACTGAGGGGGAAGAGACCTGTTAAGAAGGGGCCACCCAAGAAGACTGTCAGTGTAGTTACCACAGAGAGACCAGAAGACAATCAGCAATTTCCCAGATATAAAGAAAACTACGACTGTTTCCTACAGTCCTGAGGAGGGAACTTCTGATTTGGCATCACAAAGGTCAGACAGTGAATACTCTGACCAGGAACTGGAATAGAGGGTCCCTGCCTCCGGCCAGGAGGAGGAAAGTGATGACCGGGTATACTGGACGGTGTGGATTTGATGGCCTGGCACATCAGATCCACAGAAGTACAAAGCTTTAGTGGACACCGGTGCACAGTGTACACTGATGCCATCAAGGCACAAGAGTGCAGAAGCCATCTGGATCTCTGGAGTGACAGGGGGATGCCAAGAGTTGTCGGTAGTAAAAGCTGAGGTGAGCTTAACAGGGGACAGATGGTAAAGGCACCCCATCGTGACTGGCCCAGAGGCCCCTTGTATCCTTGGCATTGACTACCTCAGGAGAGGGTATTTTAAGGATCCAAAGGGATATCGATGGGCCTTTGGCATAGCTGTGGTGAATACAGAGAAGATCAAACAGTTATCCACCCTGCCTGGCCTCTCAGAAGATCCCTTCATCGTAGGATTGCTGCAGGTGGAAGATCAACAAGTACCGATTGCTACCAGGACAGTGCACCGGAGGCAGTATCGTACCAACCGGAACTCCGTGACTCCTATCCATGAACTAATTCGTCGACTGGAAAGCCAAGGAGTTATCAGCAGGACCCGCTCACCCTTCAACAGCCCCATATGGCCAGTGCGGAAGTCAAATGGGGAATGGCGGCTGACAGTGGACTATCGGGGCCTGAATGAAGTCACACCACCTCTAAGTGCTGCCGTACCAGACATGTTGGACCTCCAATATGAGCTAGAGTCAAAAGCAGCCAAATGGTATGCCACGATTGACATAGCTAATGCATTTTTCTCAATCCCTCTGGCGGCCGAGTGCAGGCCACAATTTGCTTTCACTTAGAAGAGTGTCCAGTACACCTGGAACCGACTGCCCCAGGGGTGGAGACACAGCCCCACCATCTGCCATGCCCTGATCCAGGCTGCTCTGGAACAGGGTGGAGCTCCGGAACACCTGCAATATATTGATGATATCATTGTGTGGGGTGATACAGCAGGAGAAGTTTTTGAAAAAGGGAAGAAAATAATCCAAATTCTTCTGAAAACTGGTCTTGCCATAAAACAAAGTAAGGTGAAGGGACCTGCACAGGAAATCCAGTTTCTAGGAATAAAATGGCAGGATGGGCACCGTCATGTGCCTACAGAGGTGGTTAAAAAATTGCCAATATGTCTCCACCAGTTACTAAGAAAGAAACACAAGCTTTCCTTGGCCTTGTAGGATTCTGGAGAATGCACATTCCAGGCTATAGTCAACTTGTGGGCCACCTCTATCGAGTGACCCGGAAGAAGAATGACTTCAAGTGGGGCCCTGAGCAGAAACAGGCCTTTGAGCAAATCAAACAAGAAATAGCTCGTGCGGTGGCTCTTGGGCCTGTTCGGACAGGACCAGATGTGCAAAATATACTCTACACTGCAGCTGGGGAGCAGGGCCTCACCTGGAGCCTCTGGCAGCGGACCGCAGGAGAAACCCGAGGTCGGCCATTAGGATTCTGGAGCCCAAGTTACCGAGGATCAGAAGCCCACTATACTCCAACTGAAAAAGAAATACTAGCGGCTTATGAGGCGGTTCTAGCAGCCTCAGAAGTTGTTGGGACAGAAGCACGTCTCCTCTTGGCACCACGATTGCCTGTCCTACACTGGATGTTCAAAGGAAACATTCCCTCCGTGCATCATGCAACCAGTGCTACATGGAGTAAGTGGGTGGCCTTAATTACACAACGAGCCCGAATGGGAAAACCCAACTTCCCAGGAATCCTAGAAGAGATTTTGAGTTGGCCAGAAGCCAGAGATTTTGGAGCACTGCCTGAGAAGGTGACTCGCGCCCAAGAAGCACCACCATATAACGAGTTACCAGAAAACGAAAGAAAATATGCTTTATTTACTGATGGATCCTGCCGAGTTACAGGAAACCATCGGAGGTGGAAAGCTGCTGTGTGGGATCCCACACGACAAGTCATTGAGACTGCTGAAGGGGAAGGTGAATCAAGCCAGTTTGCAGAGGTGAAAGCCATCCAACTAGCCCTAGAGATTGCTGAGAGAGAAAAGGGGCCCATACTCTATCTCTATACTGACTCCTGGATGGTGGCTAATGCCCTATGGGGATGGCTGCAGCAGTGGAAGAAAACCAACTGGCAGCGCAGGGGAAAACCCATCTGGGCTGCTGCATTATGGCAAGACATTGCGGCACGGATAGAAAACATGACTGTGAAAGTACGCCATGTAGATGCCCATGTGCCCAGAAGTCGTGCCACTGAAAAGCATCAAAATCAAACAGGTAGATAATGCCACCAAAATTAGAATAGCTCAAGTGGACCTAGATTGAAAGAGAAAAAGTGAGCTATTTATACCCGATGGGCCCACGAAACATCAGGGCATCTTGGAAGGGATGCAACATACAGATGGGCTCGTGATCGAGGGGTGGATCTGACCATGGAGGCCATCACACAGGTTATTCATCAGTGTGAAACATGCGCTGCCATCAAGCGAGCCACACGAGTAAAGCCTCTTTGGAGTGGAGGGCGGTGGCTGGGGTTCCAGTATGGTGAAGCCTGGCAAATTGATTACATTGGGCCATTGCCACGAACACGCCAAGGCAAGAGTTACATCCTCACCATGGTGGAGGCCACAACTGGCTGGCTGGAAACGTACCCAGTAAACCATGCCACGGCTCGGAACACAATTTCAGGTCTTGAAAGACACATTTTGTGGCGACATGGAACCCCAGATAGAATTGAGTCAGACAATGGGACTCATTTTTGAAATAATCTTATTAACTCCTAGGCAAAGAGGCATGGCATTAAGTGGATATATCATATTCCTTATCACCCACAGGCCTCTGGGAAGATTGAAAGATATAATGGACTGTTAAAAACTATGCTACGGGCACTAGGTAAAGGGACATGGAAGCATTGGGATGTGAACTTGGCAGAAGCCACTTGGCTAGTCAATACTAGGGGATCTGTTAACCGCCCTGGTCCCACCCAAACTAAACCCTTAGACACTGTGGAGGGAGACAAGGTTCCTGCACTACACATAGGAAAGTGGCTGGGGAAGTAAGTGTGGGTTGCGTCCCCCATGGGGAAGGGCAAACCCATTCGTGGGATTGTCTTTGCCCAAGGACCTGAGTGCACTTGGTGGGTAATGCGAGAGGATGAAGAGACCCAGTGTGTGCCCCAAGGTGATTTAACCTTGGGGTAAAAATAATGTATGTTAGAAGTTGTATGTTGCAGGATGTAAGTAGCAGAAGAGACATGAGCTGACAAAAAACGAATTTCAACAAGAGGCAAGAAAAAGACCACAATGAACAGGGATGGTGCCAGTCCTCGACAATCAAGTTTACTATTCCTCCTGCCCTGACCCCACATTCTGCTGGAAATGGAGACCACGTAGAAGGATGCGAGAGGACAGGAGATAGTAGTTAATGTGATGGAGATGGTTTAAGGATGTAGCTTAAATTGCATGTGTGAGTAGGAAAAGATTTCTGAGCATGATGCAAATGGTATGGAATAAGGGGTGGAAATTGTATTGAGTCTGACTAAGATAAAGCTCATAGGCCTTACACTGCTGTACTTTACTTTGGTAGCTGGCGTTGATGACAGAGCAGTGTTTTAGCTACTGCCAAGCTGTGCTGTCCCTGTGACATTCCTTCCCCCACTGAAGGGGATGGGGAGGGGGGGGCAAGATCCTGGGAGGGGACACCAGCAGGCCAGCTGACCCCAGTCAGCCAAAGGGATATTCCATACCATATGACATCAGCTCAGATATATAAGGGAAGGGAGAGAGGAGGAGGAGGAGGCACTCAGGGCTAGTCCATGTTTGCCTCCTTGAACAACCATCACGCGTGCTGAAGCCCTGCTTCCCAGGACGTGTCCGGACATCGCTACTGATGGGAAGTAGAGATTGATTGTTTTCTCTTCTGCTCTTGCGCGCGCAACTCTCAGCTTGTTTGTTCTATTTTTTTTCCCCGCTGTAATGAAACTGCCTTTTCTTACCCTGATAGTCTTTTTCAATATTATCCTCTCCCCTCTCCCTGCGGGAGAGGGAGTGAGAGAGTGACTGAGTGGGCACCTGGCACCTGGCCGGGGTCAACCCACGACACTCTCATCACACAGCGAGCCCGGATAGGAAACCCTAATCGCCCTGAGATTCTAGAAATTATAACAAACTAGCCTGAAGGTGAGACTTTTGGATTATCTTCTGAAGAAGAGGAGGGGCAAGTGACACGTGCTGAGGAAGCCCCACCATATAATGAGCTACCAGAGAGTGAAAGACGATATGCCCTCTTCACTGATGGTTCCTGCCGAATTGTGGCGCTAACCGGAAGTAGAAAACTGCTGTATGGCGCCCCACACGACGAGTTACACAAGCTACTGAAAGAGAAGGTAGATCGAGTCAAGTTTCAGAGCTTAAAGCTGTCCAGCTGGCTTTGGATATTGCTGAGCGAGAGAAGTGGCCTCGGCTCTATCTCTACACTGACTCCTGGATGGTAGCTAACGCTTTGTGGGGTTGGTTGAATCGCTAGAGAAAAGCCAACTGGCAGCGCAGAGGGAAACCCATCTGGGCCGCTGAGATTTGGCAGGACATCGCTACCCGTGTAGAGAGGCTGACTGTGAAGGTTCGACACGTAGATGCACGTGTACCCACGAGTCGGGCCAATGAAGAGCATTGTAACAATGATCAGGTGGACCGAGCTGCCAAACTGAGAGTATCACAGGTGGATCTGGACTGGCAGCACAAGAGAGAATTATTTCTAGCTCGTTGGGCCCATGATGCCTCTGGTCATCAGGGACGAGACGCAACGTACCTATGGGCTCGTGACCGAAGAGTAGACTTGACCATGGACAGCATGTCACAGGTCATCCATGGCTGCGAGACCTGCGCTATGATCAAGCAGGCCAAGCGAGTGAAGCCTCTGTGGTACAGTGGACGATGGTCGAAGTATAGGTATGGGGAAGCCTGACAAATTGACTACATCACCCTTCCCCAAACCCGCCAAGGCAAGCGCTACGTGCTGACCATGGTGGAAGCAACCACTGGATGGTTGGAGACCTATGCTATGCCTCATGCTACCGCCCGAAACACCATCTTAGGCCTAAAAAAGCAAGTCTTGTGGAGACATGGCACCCCTGAGAGAATTGAGTCGGACAACGAGACCCATTTCAAGAATGGCCTTATAAACAGCTGGGCCAGAGAACATGGCATCGAGTGGATATATCATATCCCTTATCATGCACCAGCTGCCAAGGAAGTTGAATGATGCAACGGACTACTTAAGACCACCCTGAAGGCACTTGGCAGGGGGACCTTCAAAAATTAGGAAGTGAACTTAGCAAAAGCCACCTGGATGGTCAACACACGAGGCTCCATCAATCGAGCTGGTCCTGCCCAGTCTGAACCCTTGCACACAGTGGAGAGAGATAGAGTCCCTGTGGTACACATGAGAGGTATTTTAGGAAAGACTATTTGGATTAGTCCCACCTCAGACAAAGGCAAACCTATCCGCGGGGTTGTTTTTGCTCAAGGACCTGGTTACACTTGGTGGGTAATGCAAGAAGATGAAGAAACCCATTGTGTACCACAAGGAAACTTAATTTTAAGTGAGAACTGTGTGTAAAGTTTCATTGTATATGTATATATATGTATAAAGGGGGTATTGGTTTGGGTATCACATAGATGGTGATAGAATAAGGGGTGGATGTCTTAGGTTACAATGGTATGTATTCTATCACCATCTTCATGAGATGTTGGGGCCGGGCATGGCAGTGTTCCTTATGGCCGCAGAATGGTTTGCTAATAGGCCAGTCGTTGGGGCCGGATAGAGCACTTTACTCACCCCCAACATTGCAGATAGTGGCTCATCATCCCATTGTGAGATGCCCCACCCAGGGGGAGGAACCAATGTATCCCGATCTGCATATAAACTGAGATTTGAAGCACCACAGGCAGCTTTTTCCACTGGATTCCCAGAGGAAGACCAGATCCTTCTACACCACCACTGGACCTTCAGAGGAGAACTACACCTTTCACAGGATCACTGCTTCAACAGAATCACATTTATCGCTCCCAGAAGACTGCAACCACCTTCCAAGTAGACTACTACCAACACCCTGACCGACAGGGTGTCAGGTTGTATTCTGACTCTGTCAGTGTTTTTTGTATTATTACATTTTTCCTATTAAATTGTAGTTCTGACTTTGAGCCTCTCACTGATTTGCTTTGAAACTACCACAATAATATAAAGTTTATAGCTTGAAATTGCTTTTCATTTAAATTATGGCTTCTGTGATGGCTGTGACCTACTATATAGTGTGTTCTTAATTGTCTGCTTTGTCTCTCCAAGAAGAAAGTCAGAAAAAATTTATGGAGCTGGGAGAAGAGTGTGCCCTCATAGTGGCCAGGTGAGCATTGAGGGACAGAAGGTCCCAAGGCAGAAAGGTATGGCAGAGCAGAGCATGCCAAGGGAGCAGGACACATGCAACCAGGCATCAGAGAAGAAAGAAAATTATTAAGGATCAGAGGCATTGATTCAAAATTTTCTCAATCCCAGAAGGTCAAGGAGTAGTTGAAACCAACCATGACTGACGGACCTACTTGCAAGGACTCACTGTGCATAGAAAGAGTAATATTGAAACCTTGTTTGTGTTGTTTTACCTAAGCTAGCTATGTGGTGTGTTTGGGCTTTCTTTTTCTCTATCAATAAAATAATTTACCGGTATATGCTGGGTTTATGACTTTAAAAACCTTTTGGTCTTTGGCAGGAGCACCTTATAAAGAGAAGGTCGAGGCAGATTCTCTACAAAGCTCTCGCCTTCTCCACGAAGCACAAGAGCTCACTAGAATTCTGCATCAAGCCTCATTTTATTAATATTTCAATATTATGTTTTTATACCTTTTGGAGATTTACAATTTCTAGATTTATACAATTTATGGATATTGGCTTTATATAAGGATTTAGAAAAATATATAAGGATAATTTTATAGGTCTGTAAAAGTTCTAACAAATCTTGAGGTAGATGAGAAAAGACCTTTTTAAATTTATTTGATACATAATATTTGTGCCAGCTATTTACCAGGGAGCATGATTTTCAGTTTATATTAAATTATCTCTTTGTGCAGAATTTGCCCAGTAGGGACTATGTCTCTATCTGATTTATTGGATCAATGCTGAATGACAAGAAAAGATAACATATATTCATCCAAATTTCTATTATATTCAAATGAAGTATTATAAAAAAAGTCATTACTATGAGTAAGGTTATGATCACTCTTCCCAGACAAGATAACATTCAAATGGAGAAGACATAATACAAATGACACTTGAAAGCTAAACAGAGGTGTCGCGTCGCTGCTGGTTCAGGCCAGGCAGCTGCCCACCAGGGTTTTGAGCAGCAGCCCTGCGGCGGCTACGACCAAGTGTTCCTGGCTCAGGCAGGCACAGGTTCACTGGCATTGGGAGTTCAGTTTCCCTTGCCGGGGGCTGTGTCTTCCTTATAGGAAGACACTGTATCCTAAAGGCTGGAAAGACTGGGGAGGGGTCTTTTGGCGCAGAGTAAAAGATACACTGTATCAAGGAGATGACAGCTCTCTGGGCATCTGAGTCTGGGAGACCCAGGGCTCAGCCTGCACCAGACTTCTATTAAGAGGGTGACAACCAATTAGGTCCAAGCCCGGGGGAGGAACCAGGGAGGGACAAGGGGACAAGGGCCAACGGGGGATAGAGAGGGGAGGAGAGGGGGTAACAGACATGACTATAACATAATCAGCAACCGAACATAACCGAACTTTCTGGAACTTGGGGAAGATTGACAACTGATGGATGGGTGGTCAGTCCAATGGCCAAGGGGACGTCCAGACCCTAAGAAGCTCAGCCCCATTCAGGGACATACCACTATGAAACTCCACCCCAGGGGTGATCTCAATCCTTAGATTCTTTGTTCCATGGCTTCTTAATGGGGAAAGTACTCTTCACAGCCCTGACCACCACCACACAGAGGGGCAACAGTCACCTACACATGAAACTCAAAAATATACATAGCAAACAGCATCTCAAAATGACATGCATATAAAGTATACATATCTGGTGTTCACTGAATAACTAGAGCAAAGTATGAGTACAGGTCAACTTTTTAGCTCTAAAGGAAGAGTTTAGTACAGGAATCTTCAAAGTGAATCTGAATCTACAAGGGCATAATCTGGGAGAATAGGTTAAGAACAGGCAGCATTACTATATTTAGGCACAAAGGAAATCTAGGAATATGCACACCTGTGAATCCCAACAGAGAGAGACCAATGTCAAAAAATAAAGAGAACGAACATACATATAGAATAAATGTTTTTGTCAGTATGTGAAATGACTGAGAACTAGAATGATCAAAAAAGCTCTAAAAATACTTCTGTAGCAGAATAAACGACTCCATAAGTTAGAAGGACAAATAATCTTTTTTTCCATCGTTTCCATTAATGGTAGAAAGTGCTAAAAAAGGGAACAATTTATCTATTACACTGAAGTTTTGTCAACTGTGTTTATTGTTCACAAAATGCTGAAAAATGAAAAACAGCTGCCTAGACATTTATATTGTCATTAGAATGCTTATAAACAGACTGAAATAACAAAATAATCTTGAAGGCTCTCAGGTCAGATGACCAGACCTAGTTTTGAGGTTAGCCTCATGCATTTATCTGTAGATTTTGGTTTTAGGTCTGTTTTGTTTTCATCCCTCTTTTCCTTGAATTTCCCTAATAGTTCTTTAATTTGGCTGATTTGGTGCCCAGCTCTAACAGAGTAAGTCACCACACAATTACATAATTTTTCCTACCTGTCCACCAGTCTCCTGTCCAATTTGTAAGGAAAAAAATATCTTGTCTTACCAACTCCATTGTAGCTTAGTTTAAGAAAACAAGGTTTGCTCACCTAAACTAGTATCCTGTCTGACAACAGTCAAAAATGTTTAGTGAAAAGCATAACAGGGTAGCTGTGTATTCAAACTACCCTAGGAAATTTTTGCAGTTTCAGGAAACTTTTAGTTTGAAGAAACCTAAGCCAAAAGTGACATATCAATAGATAGATAGACAGATAGATAGATAGCTAGATAGATAGCATTTGATTCATGAAGTAAAAAAGGAATCAACTCTTATATGATTGCATTGCCTACCTTCACAGATCTACCTCTCTGAAAATTTTCTTTTAATTTGTTGAACAATTTTCACCTAATTTAAAAGAGGAGTAAGAAATGTCAATGAATTTTCACAGCGTTAAGCTTTTGCAAATGTAAGGAAAATCAGCAGCAGGGGGAATTAAATACCCTCATGGGAGAAGACTATAGAATAACTAGAATCATTCTATGTTCCACATGGATTTTGCTGGGGCCAGAGGAGCCATGTCATAGTTCCTCCCCTTTGGGTTGGAATTCCCAGCATGGTGGTGGGTATTATAAAATGTGTTAATAGAAGCTTGAAGTCTTATAGCAGTTACAAACCAGAGGCAACCAGGAAGAGACATGGAGAAAAGAATTTAGAATATCTCCAAGGAGAAGGATAATGTGGGAAAACAGGAAGGAAGCTGTCTAGAGGGGTATATCGTAACTTTGCAGGAAACCTGGCTTCTACTCTATGTGACACCTCAGTGCAAAAAACCCCAAAGTTCTTCCACATAGTCCAAAGCGGAAAAAGTAGAAGACATCAGTATTGAAAGGAGAAGGGAAGGACAGCAAAATAGAATGTAGCAATGGCAAAATGGAGAAAGCAAGAAGTCTATACAGTAAGACAGTTCAAGAGACACATTCCTCTACAATTTGAATAAAAAGTCCAGAAATTCAAGTAGATTTAAAAGTATTTAAAAGGCAAATTCTTCAAGTTCAAGTTTTAGCACTACTTCCTGACAATTTTCAGAATAACCAAAGAAATGTCAAAAGCCTTAAATAGCAGCTAAAATAACAATTTCCCCCCATATTATGTTGTTCAATAGATTCCTGTCTTCCCCAGCATAAAACACAACTGTAGCCCTAATTGGCTCCTCTGCCCACTTGTGCAAACTTTGTGTGGCTCCTACATACTGCTGGATCATGCTGAAACATATTTATTCCTAGCTTTCAGTACTACAGAGAAACTGGGAAACCCAAGGTTGAAGTGGAAGCAAAAATTGTTGTTCACTCCAAAAGTCAGAATTGGATAGAAACTCCTTGATGGGCATTGCCTGTCAAAGGCATGAGAGGCTTGCAGCTGAAAAAACAGCACAAACCCTCTGCTTTGAAAAACAGAAAGCTATGCATGTCACAGTACTTTTTCTAGAGCATTCATAAAAACAGGCTAAGAAATGGATAATTAATTACTTGAAAAAGCACCTTGGAGGAAAGGATAGTCATCCTGTCTCTCAAGACACGAAGAACCAAACTTTGCTATTGTTGAAGGTTGGATCTAGTTCTTTTCCTCAGGAATTTTTCTCCCATGGGTTGCTAAGACACAAATGACTGGGTACTTAAGAGAAACAAAGCACAAGGCTAGAGCCTTTCTCCTTAGCAGGGTGGGGTAGAATTGCCCCTCATAGAAGCAGAGCCTGACAACTCGAGATTTGGAGAGACTGAAAAGCAAAGGCAGGGGGGAGGTCACTCTCTCTTGCTCGGGACCCTCGGAGCTGGACGGTCGGAGCTGCTGTCTGCTGAACCCATGGCCCCCTGAGAAGCCAGCGCGGAGCTGCCGGTCTGTCTGCTGTGAGTCTCTGCCCTCTGCCCCATCCGGAGCCGACCTGCCTGCCACCAGCCCGCTCTGAGTTTTTCTCCGCTACATTGTAGCGGGGTTTTTCCCTGCACGTGGAGACCCCTTACCGTCCCAGCTCCCTGTGTCTGGGAATCCTGCTGTGGCACCGACACCAGCTGCCCCTCCCGAGAGTCTGTGGAGCAAGGGCTCTCCTCCATCCCTCCGTGCTTCGGGCAGCCGCCATTGCCGTGTGCTACCTGAGCTCACGCCGGAGTGCCCCCTGCAGCCACCGGGGAATCATCACACCCAGAGCGCCCCTGCAGGCTGTGTCTGGAACTGCACCAAAGGGAGAAGGTGCCTGAAGCCGAGCAGGCTGCCGCTGAGTTTCTGGTTCTGTTTGTTGGTTAACGTTATAGTTGTTGTTATTTGTTAGCTTTGTTTTAGATATTAGTAAAGAACTGTTATTCCTATTCCCATATCTTCGCCTGAGAGCCTCTTGATTTTAAATTTATAATAATTCGGAGGGAGAGGGGTTACAGTTTCCCATCCCAAGGGAGGCTCCTGCCCTCCTTAACAGACACCTGTCCTTCAAACCAGGACAGATTTTGGCGCCCAACGGTGGGGCACGAGGGCATCGAGGGGAAAAAGGATAACAGTTCTTGAGTAACGCAGTTTTTGTGTGCTGGATATAGGAACCTCATTAGGTTGCACCATGTGGTCTAACTTATTCCGGTTCGTATGGCAAGTAGTCACAGCTGTTTCTCTCCCATTTGCAGCCCCGTATCTAAACATGGGCCCTATAACTAAGGCTACGGTGGCTGTTATACAGTTTGTGTCATGGGTCAATAAGGTGAAGAGTTCATGGATTTTCAACTTCCTCTGGAAGGCAGGCATGTGGATTCAGAGCTACCACACATTAATGACATGTTTTCAAGGTTACTTTAATAATGGTACCTACTGCGAGGAAGTGACACCAAAAGAAATGTTCTCACAACCCTTCACCCAGCTCTTTGGGCTTATCCCGCCAATCTTTGAGGGGTTCAACTATTCTCTAGATGCTAATGATACCATACAGTGGCTGGTGTTGCTGATAGGCCTGCTCTATTTAGCATTCAGGGATAAGGGGGCTCTGACTTGGATAGCCACCCTGACACCTACCCCAGATAATAGGGATGAAGCCCCAGAACCTGACATGGCCCCAAAGACTAGGGATGCTGCCACAGAAACTGACCTGGCCCCGGAAACTAGGGATGCTGCCAGAGAACCTGACACGGCCCCAGAGACTAGGGATGTTGCCACAGAACCTGACATGGCCCCAGAGACTAAGGATGCAGCCACAGAACCTGACATGGCCCCAGAAACTAGGGACACCATCCCAGAACCTGACATTGCCCCAGACACTAGAGATGCTGCTACAGAGTCTGACCCAGTCCCACAACTCACCTCAGAAACAACCCACCCGGACTGGGTGGGAGTCCTGGTGAAAGAGATACGTAAGATGGGCCAAGTGCTGAAAGAATATACTTGCCCAGCTGGTGGGAAACCCTTCCCCTACCCCAAAAAAGGAGAGTCTAATGGGGCAGCAGAGGAACCCAGGGACGTTATAAACGCTCAGGCTCCAGTCAGATCAGAGGGGCAGCCACAGCCAGTAGCAGTTGCCCCTGTGGAAAAGAGGAAGACTACGGTCAAATCAGCGCAGCCAGTGAGTAATGATGGAGAAGCAGAGCCCTCTCAACCAGTAGGGAGGCCAAGGATTGAAATCACTACCGAGTCCCTAGGGTATGACAGTCTCCGTAATCTACGAAAAGACATTGTGCGACGGGGTCGTGAGCCTTTTACAACCTGGTTACTTCGTGTCTGGGACCTTATGGGTATGGGCGTGCAGCTAGATAGTATTGAGGCAAGGCAGTTGGGACCCTTGTCCCAGGACTCAGGGGTTGATCAGGTATTCGGAAGAGATGACGGGCCCCTGTCTCTCTGGGAACGGCTTTTAATAAGTGTAAGAGAGAGGTTCATCAACAGGGAGAAAATGCAGGAGTATCATCATAGAAGACCATGGAAGACCCTTGAGGAGGGAATCCAACAGCTGAGGGAGGTGGCAATATTGGAGGTACTCTTTGGGAGAGATGGACAACATGATAATGACCCCGACAAGGTCAAGTGTACAGGGCAAATGTTGTGGAATCTGGCAAAGCTAAGGCCCTCCCAATACACCATCTTCATTGCAACAATTAATGCTGATGACAACCGAGAGACAGTGGGCTCCATAGCCACCAAACTCAGAAATTATGATAGTATGATCAGTGGCCCAATGCAAGCTCAGGTCTCTGCTGTGGTCAAAGACCTCAGAGAGGAGATGATGAGAGAGGTGAAGGAGGAGATGAGGTTGATGAGTGTGGCACCAGTGCGAGTCACAAGCCCCAAAGTCAGAGCCCAGCGCCCCCCAGCCAGGGAGAGAGGGTACACCCCACGATCTGAGCTGTGGTTCTTCCTGTGTGACCACAGGGAAGACATGAGGAAGTGAGATAGGAAACCCACTGCTACCCTGGCAGCACGAGTACAGCAACTCAAAGAGAGAAATACTAACCGAGGCGGGGGGTCTACTAAAGTGAGGGTAGCCTCAGCCTCCCGTGACCGAGATGCCAGATATTACAGAAGAGAGGACGATCTCTTAGATCCCCTCGAGGGGACCTCTACCATGTACGCCCAAGAAAGAAATGACAACCAGAGCTAGAGGGGCCCTGCCTCTAGCCAGGAAGAGGCACGGGAAAACCAGGTCTTTTGGACAGTGTGGATCCGATGGCCCGGCACATCAGAGCCGCGAAAATATGAAGCGTTAGTTGATTCTGGTGCGCAGTGTACCTTAATTCCATCGAGACATGTGGGGGCGGAACCTGTTTCTATTGCCGGGGTGACAGGGGGATCACAGCAATTAACTTTGTTGGAAGCCGAGGTGAGCCTGACCGGGAAAGAGTGGCAGAAACACCCCATTGTGACTGGTCCAGAGGCCCCATGTATTCTGGGCATAGACTTCCTCTGGAATGGCTATTACAAAGACTCAAAGGGACTCAGGTGGGCTTTCGGAATAGCAGCTGTGGAGGCAGAGGGCATCAGGCAACTGAACACCTTGCCTGGACTATCGGAAAATCCAAATGCAGTGGGACTCCTGAGAGTAAAAGAGCAACAAGTGCCAATTGCCACCTCGACAGTGCACCGCCGGCAGTACCGGACGAATCGAGACGCCGTGATCCCCATCCACAAGATGATCCGCGACCTGGAAAGCCAAGGAGTGGTCAGTAAAGCCCACTCACCCTTCAACAGCCCCATCTGGCCTGTGCGCAAGTCTGACGGGGAATGGAGATTGACTGTAGACTATCGTGGCTTGAATGAAGTGACTCCACCATTGAGTGCTGCTGTGCCAGACATGCTGGAGCTCCAGTACGAGCTGGAGACCAAGGCAGCAAAATGGTATGCCACCATTGACATTGCCAATACGTTTTTCTCCATCCCTCTGGCAGCGGAGTGCAGGCCTCAGTTCGCCTTCACCTGGAGGGGTGTGCAATATACCTGGAATCGGTTACCCCAGGGGTGTAGGCACAGCCCCACGATCTGCCATGGACTGATCCAGGCTGCACTGGAAAAGGGTGAGGCTCCAGAGCATCTCCAATACATCGATGACATCATTGTGTGGGGGAACACAGCAGCAGAGGTATTTGAGAAAAGAGAGAAGATCATCATGATCCTCCTGGAAGCCGGTTTTGCCATCAAGAAAAGCAAAGTCAAGGGACATGCTCGAGAGATCCAGTTCTTGGGGGTAAAATGGCAAAATGGACGGCGCCAGATTCCCACGGAGGTCATCAATAAGATCACTGCGATGTCTCAGCCAACTAACAAAAAGAAAACTCAAGCTTTCCTAAAGGTCATAGGTTTTTGAAAGATGCACATTCCAGAGTACAGCCAGATTGTGAGCCCTCTCTACCTGGTCACCTGCAAAAAGAACGATTTTCACTGGGGCCCTGAACAGCAACAAGCGTTTACCCAGATCAAGCAGGAGATCGCTCACGCAGTAGTGCTTAGCCCAGTAAAGACAGGACCAGAGGTGAGGAATGTACTTTACTCTGCTGCCGGGAACAATGGTTTGTCCTGGAGCCTTTGGCAGAAGGTGCCTAGAGAGACTCGAGGCCGACCGCTGGGATTCTGGAGCCAGAGTTACAGAGGGTCTGAAGCCAACTACACCCCCACAGAGAAAGAAATCTTAGCCGCCTATGAAGGAGTTCAAGCCACCTCGGAGGTAATTAGCACTGAAGCACAACTCCTCCTGGAACCTCGACTACCAGTGCTGGAGTGGATGTTTAAAGGAAAGGCTCCCTCTACCCACCACGCCACCGATGCCACATGGAGTAAGTGGATCGCACTTCTCACACAGCACGCCCGCATTGAAAATCCAAACCGCCCTGAGATCCTAGAAATAATTACGAACTAGCCAGAAAGTAAGAGTTTTGGTCTCACTGATGAAGAGGAGCAAGAACAAGTAACCCGGGCTAAAGAAGCTCCACCATATAATCAACTGCTAGATGAAGAAAATGCTACGCCCTTTTCACTGATGGTTCCTGTCGCATCATAGGGATGAACCGGAAGTGGAAAACAGCCGTGTGGAGCCCCACACGACAGGTTGCAGAAGCCACTGAAGGAGAAGGTGGGTCGAGCCAATTTGCTGAACTCAAAGCTGTTCAGCTGGCCCTGGACATTGCTGAGAGAGAGAAGTGGCCAAAGCTCTATCTCTACACCGATTCGTGGATGGTAGCCAATGCTCTATGGGGTTGGCTGAAAAGGTGGAAAAAGGCCAACTGGCAGCATAGAGGAAAGCCAATCTAGGCAGCTGATGAATGGAAAGACATTGCCACTCGGGTAGAGAAGCTACCCGTAAAGGTCCGCCATGTAGACGCCCATGTCCCTAAGAGCCGAGCTAACGAAGAACACCAGAACAACAAGCAGGTAGATCACGCCGCAAAGATAGAGGTGGCACAGATAGATTTAGACTGGCAACACAAAGGGGAGTTGTTCCTAGCCCGATGGGCCCATGATGCCTCAGGCCACCAGGGCAGAGATGCCACCTATAAGTGGGCACGAAACCAAGAGGTGGATCTAACCATGGACAGTATCTCCCAGGTGATCCATGATTGTGAGACGTGCACCGCGATCAAACAGGCCAAGCGGGGAATGCCTCTATGGTACGGTGGACGGTGGTCCAAATACCAGTATGAAGAGTCTTGGCAGATTAATTACATCACACTGCCTCAAACCCGCTAAGGCAAGCACTACGTTCTCACAATGGTAGAAGCCACCACAGGATGGCTGGAGACCTACCCTGTGCCTCATGCCACTGCCCAGAACACCATCCTGGGCCTCGAAAAACAGGTTCTTTGGAGACATGGTACCCCTGAGAGAATTGAATCCGACAATAAGACTCATTTCAAAAATAGCCTTATAAACACCTGGGCTAGGGAATATAGCATCGAGTGGGCGTACCATATCCCTTATCATGCACCAGCAGCTGAGAAAGTTAAACAGTACAATGGCCTGCTTAAAACCACCTTGAAAGCACTAGGTGGGGGGACATTCAAGAACTGGGAGACTAATTTAGCAAAAGCCACATAGTTAGTGAACACCCGAGGTTCCTCCAGCCGGGCCGGGCCTGCCCACTCTGACCCCTTGCGAACAACAGATGGAGATAAAGTTCCAGTAGTACACATGAAAGGTATGCTGGGAAAGACTGTTTAGGTAAACTCTGCCTCAAGTAAAGACAATCCCATCCGGGGAGTTGTCTTTGCTCAGAGACCAAGCTGCACCTGGTGGGTGATGCAAAGGGATGGAGAGACCCGATGCATACCTCAAGGAGATCTTGTTTTAGGGTGAACTACTTATGACACTGCGCTTGTATCTGTATCTGCATGTATGTATATACCTCGAAAGTTTAAATTTGATGTAAGGTGTTTGCATGGGAAAAAAATTCGGGGTGGAGAATGTTGAAGGTTGGATCTAGTTCTTTTCCTCAGGAATTTTTCTCCCATGGGTTGCTAAGACACAAATGACTGGGTACTTAAGAGAAACAAAGCACAAGGCTAGAGCCTTTCTCCTTAGCAGGGTGGGGTAGAATTGCCCCTCATAGAAGCAGAGCCTGACAACTCGAGATTTGGAGAGACTGAAAAGCAAAGGCAGGGGGGAGGTCACTCTCTCTTGCTCGGGACCCTCGGAGCTGGACGGTCGGAGCTGCTGTCTGCTGAACCCATGGCCCCCTGAGAAGCCAGCGCGGAGCTGCCGGTCTGTCTGCTGTGAGTCTCTGCCCTCTGCCCCATCCGGAGCCGACCTGCCTGCCACCAGCCCGCTCTGAGTTTTTCTCCGCTACATTGTAGCGGGGTTTTTCCCTGCACGTGGAGACCCCTTACCGTCCCAGCTCCCTGTGTCTGGGAATCCTGCTGTGGCACCGACACCAGCTGCCCCTCCCGAGAGTCTGTGGAGCAAGGGCTCTCCTCCATCCCTCCGTGCTTCGGGCAGCCGCCATTGCCGTGTGCTACCTGAGCTCACGCCGGAGCGCCCCCTGCAGCCACCAGGGAATCATCACACCCAGAGCGCCCCTGCAGGCTGTGACTGGAACTGCACCAAAGGGAGAAGGTGCCTGAAGCCGAGCAGGCTGCCGCTGAGTTTCTGGTTCTGTTTGTTGGTTAATGTTATAGTTGTTGTTGTTATCCTTGTTTTAGATATTAGTAAAGAACTGTTATTCCTATTCCCATATCTTTGCCTGAGAGCCTCTTGATTTCAAATTTATAATAATTCGGAGGGAGAGAAGTTACAGTTTCCCATTCCAAGGGAGGCTCCTGCCTTCCTTAACAGACACCTGTCCTTCAAACCAGGACAGCTATATTGGACAGTTCATACACAATGGTTGACTCTTTTCCGTTATCTGTTCCATCCAAATCAGTGTCTGCCTACCCATCACTATTCTATTTTCTTTCTTTCCTTGTCTGTCAACATATCTTCACTATAGCTCAGTCAAGGTATGTGGGTACTCAAAGAGTTAAAAATATTCAATGGATTAGTTCAGCTAGTGGTATTAATGACTATATTAATTTCAGGAGACCTCACCTTAGACATAAACCCCTTGCAATACATAAAATGTCACTACTCTATCCTTTAAGTAATCCAGTTCCATCAGGAAAGAGGATAGTAGTTTTAATAAAATGGGACTCATAAGTTTTTATTACTTTTATGGTGAATGCTTTTCAGTTTTATTGGCTCTTGGAAGGAGTAATTTAGTTTCTCTATTTAAACATGACTTTTTATCCTTCACAACTAGCAGGTTTCAATGTTATGTTTCTAACATTATAAATATAAATGCAGATACTGGGGTTTTAATAAAGGTATGAAGTCCTTTTCACTGATATATACAATCTAGGATTATGAAAATCACAGGAAACGGAAAAAAAAGAAGTAATCACTTTTCTAGGCTGACACAGCTAGCAGCATTTTTGAGAATTAATGAATGTAAGCATTATAAAATGGTTATCAGTGATCACATTGAGTTAAGTAATATATACTGTTACACATTGATTTCAGTGCTTCTCTCACTCCTTGAATTTTCATGGAAAAAGAATTCAAATATTTTCTCTACATATAAATATCATGGCCCTAACTGACATCGGTGAGAGTGTTACCATCAGATCACAAAATGGAAAGATGGGCCATCAACATTTTTCTATAAGGTGAACCAAGAGGCTGATACTGATTTCAAGAGGAAGAAAATGATTATTATTATTTGTTCTATGCTTTTTTTTTCTTTCACCATGGCTTAGTTAAGCATCAGAAATTTAAAAATATTATTCCTGAAATGTGGCGGCCATTGAGGCTGCCACTGAGGCCCAGGAAGATCCGAAAGGTCCCTAGGGATCTGAGGGGCCATGGTGGAGGGTTGCTCAGGTTTGAGAATCCTCCCCTTCCCTCTGGAGGATAATAGTTTCTTCCACGTGATTGATTGGTTCTTCCTATGTTAATTGTACCCCCCTGATTGGACTGTTTGTTCTCCACCCCTTATGCATATGTATCTGTATCTAGAAGGTTCTGTGCTACTCGGTACTCCATTGGTTGTGGTTCTCTCTCTCCTCCCCTTCCCTCTCCTCATTGGACTGTGTAAGTTTATCCCGCCTTCCCCTGCCCCTGGACCCTCAGCTGTTTGGTTGTTTGTTGCTGTATAAAAGTCTGTGCTCTCCTTTGTTCTGGGTCTTCTGTCCCTGGACCCATTCGAGCAAGGAACTGTTAATAAACTCCTCGGATACCCATACAGAAGATCCCTCCCTTATTCTCTACCCCTGGACCTGCTAGGACTTGTCTCTCTGTGCCCACCAGCAGGGTAGCAGAGTGCCGCAGCAGGAGCTAAAGCAGCACCACCAGAGCAGCTCCCCGTGGGACACTTCTGGGACACGCTGCCAGTCTCTGTCCCCTGGGACAGTCTCCGTGCAGGCCATACTGAAATGCTGTCTAATTTTTTTTCTGGTTTTGGAGCAGACAGGAAAGATATGCTCTGATATCATGAAACTGTTTTGTTCTTCTCTGATTTTATCTGCGACTGGGAAAATGGGAAAAGAACAGTGTTTATAGAATCATGAGAAATCTTTAATAAATAATGAAATTCTGGCATCACCAACACACAATTCACCAAAGTACATTGGCGACGTGAAATTCTACTTATTAAGTTAGATGAGGTAAAGATGACAAAACTGTCCTGGTATAGAAAACTTTTCTTTTTCTCTTGCTCTTTCCTGTTTATCAGAGTGACATGATATCAGGAAAGTGTTTATAATAAGATGAAGAAATGTCCACAAAGATGTGAAAAATGAGGTCCAGTCTCTTGTTAAAATTTAAAGGTTTTAATAAAAGACAATAAGGGACAAGATAGAGCAAAAAGTTACAATGCCCAGGATGCTGGGTACCCTTGGCACTGAGCCAAGAGCACACCTGCCATGGTAAGAGACTCTCTTTATATACTTTTCTTATTGCATCAACCTAGTGCATATTCATAGACAAGTATTTATATTCAAACTTTTCTCCAAACTATTTTACATATTCCAAGAACTCATTAGCATGGCCACTCCTTGGGTCTGCCTTTTTAGAGCATGCGTAGTCCTTTTGGAGAGTCCCGTATCTTCCTTTGTCTGTTGGTTTCCAGCAGATGGTTGTTGTTGTTGATAGAGATGTCCTGTGGCAGGAGCCTGTCACACCCGTGCTTATCTAGCTAAGCAGGTGGTTTAATTATTGTAAGTTAGGTACATTTTAACATAGCTATATTATTTATTTCTCAACTATATCTAAGTTAGAACATAGGAAAAGGCATTTAGTAATGATTACATTTCTATAACAAAAGCTGCTTCTATAAGGATTAACATTATACACATAGCATTCATCTTAACATTTGTGAAAAGCCAACACTATAATATGTATTTATCACAAAGAGCTTAAGCTTTAGCTGTAAAAAATAAACAAAAACTTCTTTTATTCATTTAATTATATCTAAAGGGGTGATGTCACAAAGAAACAGAAACTTGCAACAACTGCATGCATCCCACTATTTCTGCAGCACTGAGGTGGCAATAGACCGGCTAGCTAAAGACATAAATTAGACCTGGCTACACAACTACACAATTTATAAGAGAGGTTGTCAATGGAAGCTGATGCATCACTGCCTGTCACCTCTGAAATAATAGTGAGCAGAGGTTTGTGCAACTACCATACAACACATCAAAATACTCTGGCAATCACATATGGCACAAGAGCAGATAATAATTTGAAAAATCCTCAGTATCTGGTTATGAGCTAAAAAGTACATAAAAAAGAAAATTATTAAAATCAAAATTTAGTAAAGCTTCCTATTGGATGTGACATAGAAATCTCAAATTTCATCCTTACTTTTTTTAACTGTAGCTAGCTGCAACAAATTTGATGTTGCTAACATGTTAGCATTGCTAAAATAATTAAGCTTGGGAGCAGTAGAGTTTTTTAAATTAGCTCTCTCAAAGAAAGTACCATTATAATCACCTAATTACCCTTTGATGTAGCTTTATTCATAAATGCTTCAAACATTCATTGCCTTACTACTGGGGGCTATGCCTCAGTTTATATACTCCACAAGAAAATAGTTACTATTATGCACTGAAGAACATGTGTGAACAGAAAATATCAGAATGCTGAATGCTGCAATTTTAAGTCTATGTTTCTCTTTCAAGACTTTATAAGGCTTCAATAAATAAACCCACTTGTCCATTTAAATTAAATATTTTAAAAATAGCTTTGTTTTTCAGTTTATGTAATTTACACTGTCTACACCTGATTCTTAAAGCCCAGCATAACACCACTTCTCAAATAAATGACTGAGCTATAAAACTGTTAATGAGTAGATTTGTATTTTAAGATTTGTCCTATATTTAATAAATTAGTCCTTCAGCAGAACCACTTCTTTAAAAGCCTTTTAGCAATTTTTAAGGATTGTTGGTGTATCTCCTCAGGCCAGAGAATGTTGGACTGCAGTGTGAGACAGCACAGCCATCGAAGGATATCAGCAGTGAAAATGCAGAACACATTAGCTCCAAGCCTGCTGCAGACTCGGCACACAGCAAGGATGTTGGTCAAAAACAAAACGTGTGCCAGCATGTTTTTATTAATATTGCTACGTTCAGCAGATCCAGGAAAGCCTGAAAGAACTCTGTTCATCAGTGCAGCAATCAGACCTTCACAGGACCTGATGTCCTAAGAGGGCAAGTTTTACGTAGTCTCATTTGGCTTGATGGAGACTTAACATTTTAGGTTCATAACATGGATTTCCATGGATTAACATGTAGCTGGCATGTTTCAAACTAAGAACACAAACAAATATATTCAAATAAGTAGTTTAATACTCAGTTTCTCTTTTTAAAGAGTACATCAAATAATATTTTTATGATCCTAAAATTTCACACAGAATGATCATTTTTCTACATTAAATCTATTTCTGGGGGATTTTTTCATAAATTTTAAATACTGCTGGAACTGAGATACCAATAGAGGCTAGAATCATTTAAATATTGTGATTTAAGTTTAATTATTAGATTCACTACAACTATTTTTTATTAAAATGTCATCCAACTGAGAATTAGCTTTGATTTAAAAAGAACTTTCTTCCTAACTGGTAGATAAAACTAGGCAAATCTTCCTAACCAACAGATATTTTAGGACAGATTTTTTCTTGCTCTCAGATCACCCTCATTATAGCAGACTTGAACTTTGCTCACAAAATATTTGCCTTTTTTTCTTATTTCTTTAGTTTTAATCAAAATCCTACCAATGACCATTACTTCCCCATTCCTAGAATTTTGGCAGAATTCATTCTTGCTTCTGATATCCACACTATTTTGCAATAAAATTGCTTCATCTGCATTTTATATTTTATATCTGCACCACTCTTGTGTCTTGATACTAACAGCATATTTTAAGAACTATGGAGGGTACCAGATAAATCTCACAACTCCAACATGCTGGTAATCAAAACTAGGTAAGTACTTTTTCTTACTGGCTGTTCTAGTAGAAGGCCCTCCCCAGGAAACATCTGGTCCAAAAGACACATCCTAAAAATCTCAGTATTATTGGGTTTGGAAGACCATAAACAAAAATTAATGCCTAATAATGTCTTATCTGCTATACTTCTGAAATTTAACCCTGAGGACAGAAGAATAATCCAAGTTTTATTAGCTGATGTATAACAGCATTAGAAGTAAGAGACAGAATTGAGACTTGTGAACAGACTTATAATGTAGTTGATTTTAAGATTCCATTAAAATACATCTTTACTATAAATGCCTTTTCTACCTAATCCAATTTTACTCATTAATAATATTCTACATAAAGGAAGGCAAACATTTCACTGTAATCAAAGAATATGTCAAATTTTAAAAAGGCCTAGCAGAAAAAAAGTTACTCAGAAGATAATTCAACTTCAAAATGCTTAAATTAAACATCTGATACCCAAATACTTAAAAAGCAAATCTGAAAATACATATGGAGTCCATGAACGATTTTCTGGTTGGTCATTTTAATAGAAATATATGTATTTTTACCTTAATAGGGACCAATCTTCTGCCATTGTTATTTATATCAAGCTCTTGTAATATTGGTAAATTGCAACTGAGACGCAAGTAAAACAAGTCAAAATTACAAGATACTTATGAAATATGATTCTTGTATGGTAATTATGCAATTTTTATACTAAGTTAAAGCAATGAGATGGACAAACATGCAGAGCATTTCAAATTATTAGATCAATAAAAGCATTTCCTCACCAATTTACCATAACACCTGAAAAACTAATCTGGACCTATTCCATGAACGTACAGGTCTTTTCTTGATTTGACAATATCTTAAAAAAAAAGTTGTTTGGATGTAGCAGGAACAAATTGTTGACACATTCTGTCTCTGGGTTTTCAAACAGAATAACAAAATAAAATCAATAATAAACCACATTTTCTAAAGAGCCCTGGTTGTCGGCAATATTGCTAGCAAAAAAAAAAAAACCAACTATATATATATATTTAGTGATATTTACTCCAGATATGGAAGCAAACCAAGTATTCTGAAAGTTTTGGTCTCCACAGTTTCATCTCTTAATGAAATCAGAAGCAATCAAAAGCAAACATTTGTCAATGTTCTGTCACTTCTCTATTTTAATAAAGATTTTTAAAGAATCCAATAATGAGTCTTATGTTTTAATTACCCAGCTGAGACAGAAAAGCTTATATGCACATCCATTTACATTCAATCCATCTACCTGTCAAAGTACTTCATGTATTCCTCATGATAAAGAAATGCAGATCTTTTGAGGCTGTCTGTAAGGTTTATATACTCTCCTGTATTTCCTTAATTCTGAGAAACGATGAGAGGTGATTCTTCCATCAACACATGAATAGTTATCAGAACTATATATGTGTTTATTTTAATTTAATTTTCATTGCCTTCATATAGAGACAGAAGATTGAAGATTAAGAAATATCTTTTTTAACTCATACTTTTAAATAAGTATTCAAGAGACATGAATACAAAAAATAATTTCCTGAATTATTTTTCTAAAACTCATTGTACAACGTCTGTGCAATGCATGCTTAAGAGATCACTGTTTCTGAAGTTAAACTACAGGTAACTGAAACATCTCGAGAGAACACAAATGCCACAGCTAATCATGGGTTTGCCTGGAATGAAGAGAATCTTGTGCCTGAAAGCTAGCTCGTTTTACAGCTATGTGTGGTTTTCTTCTTGATTAATTGAACTGGGAAAGGCAGTTCATTGCAGGGCGTTTAAAACCACCTACGTTAACTGTCTATTCCAGGATGAGATAAATTGACCTTTGAGTGAGTCCTTCCTCTTTATAAACCAAACCTGGATGATTTTCCAAGACTGCTTTGGTCATTAATACATATTCAACTGGAAAAGGAATAGAGATGACAGAATTTTTTGGCTACTGATAAAAACACACTATTTTTGTTAATATGCCAAAACAAGCAACAGGGCCACCCAAGCAGACTCACAAGGTCTGCTACCCCTGTCTCCTTCATATGGATTTGACCTTCCAGAAGCATGTCCATGGACACAGCCAACTCTGATGGAGTATGTGTCACCTTTGGTCCTGCAGCAGTGGGGGGTCCCTCCTTGTCTGCCCTTGTACTGACTGCAGCTCATTCATAGTACCCAACTTGCCCCATAGGGCTCTCTTTAGATGGCTAAGGCGGTCTGCTTTGACCAATTACCAAAAGAATATATTTGCTTTCAATGGGATGCATCATGTTTACATTTATGCATCGGTTTAGAGTTATACTGGATATGCACTCCCTGACCAAGTTCAAGCAACGGTTGAGGTTGCAGTACAACTTATAACTCATTGTCTTGGTTTGAAAGACAGGTGTCTGTTATGGAAGGCAGGAGCCTCCCTTGGAATGGGAAACTGTAACCCCTCTCTGTAGAGTTTGAGGGTCGGTTTCAGACAGCCGGGACAGACGAGAGATCTCTGAAGTCGAGTTGTAGAGCATGAGGTTTATTGTAAAAGAACGTTAATGTAAGAGACCTGCTGAGAGCTGCCAGATGCAGCCTGGAGCAGGTTAGAGAGATGAGAAGAGCTAAGAGCGAGGATCTAAGAGAGTTGAGAGGTTGAAGAAGAAGAGAGAAGAGAAGAGAGAGAGCTTGTTGCTTACAATACAATAAATCATCTTCTGTGTTGAATATTCTAATTTTCATTAACCAATCTAGAACAAAGTACAAATCTTATAACATTTGCATACAGCCTATGAGAACTATTGCATTACCATACAGTGTTATATTTTAAACTCTAAAAGCTGCTTTTTGGACCCTCTGCCAGGTTGGTAGGGTCTGCTCTGACCCTTGGACCTGTCTGCAAGCAGAGGGTATTGTTTAATCAAAGGGGGGATTATCTGCAGGCAGCCATGCCATTGTTTTCTAGTTGTTCTGTAACTGGGGCTTGGTATCTCAAGGCTTGTCTTCACTTCAATCTCGCTTACAGTTTCTAGATTCTCAGCATCTTTTGCTAGGTAATCATATTTATAAGGCTTTCTTATTTCATCTTCCCCAACACCTCTCCCTCCGAATTATTATAAATTTGAAATCAAGAGGCTCTCAGGCAAAGATATGGGAATAGGAATAACAGTTCTTTACTAATATCTAAAACAAAGCTAACAAATAACAACAGCTATGGTGTTAACCAACAAACAGAACCAGAAACCCAGTGGCAGCCTGCTTGGCTTCAGGCACCTTTCTCTTTTGGTGCAGTTCCAGTCACAGCCTGCAGGGGGCGCTCTGGGTGTGATGATTCCCCCGCGGCTGCAGAGGGCGCTCTGGCGTGAGCTCAGGTAGCACACGGCAATGGTGGCTGCCCGAGGCAGAGAGGGATGGAGGAGATCCTTTGTTCCACAGACCCTCGGGGGGCGGCTGGTGTCGGTGCCACAGCAGGATCCCCGGACACAGGGAGCTGGGACGGTAAGAGGTCCCAGCGTGCAGGGGGAGCACAGTTACAATGTAGCAAAAAACTCGGAGCGGCGTGGAGGAGCGGGGGAGAGACGGGCTGGTGGCAGGCAGCTCCCGATGGGGCAGAGACGAAAAGACTCACAGCAGACAGACCGGCAGCTCCGTGCTGGCTTCTCAGGGGCCGTGGGTTCAGCAGACAGAAGCTCCAACCGTCCGGCTCTGAGGGTCCCGAGCAAGACAGTGACCTCCCCCCCCCCCCGCCCTTGCTTTTTCAGTCTCCAAAATCTCGGGTTGTCAGGCCCTGCTTCCATGAGAGTGATTCTGCCCCACCCTGCCAAGGAGAAAGGCCCTAGCCTTGTGCTTTGTTTCTCTTAAGTACTCAGCCATTAGCCCAGTCATTAGTCTCTTAGCAACCCATGGGAGAAAAATTCCTGAGGAAGAAAAAACTAAATCCAAACTCCAACACTCATTAAACCATAAAACAAATGGTTGGAGTTATTTAATATTTTTATCAATTTCCCTCCCCTTGTCACTTTCACTATTAAGGCTTTCATAAAAATTTGCCATTGTAATTCAGTCATGTTCCATTTTCATTAAATCCACACAAAACATCCAATTATCCCACTCCCTCCTATTAGTCAAAGTAGCCACAACTAATTGACAGCTTTTTTCCATGCTGTTTGTGCTTCTGCAAACTTTATATTTCATTAAGTGGAGATTGTCCTTATCTACTTCACTGAGGTTATCTACAAGCTGTGGGCTATTTGTGTCACCAGTGCAAACAGACAACCACCACAAACACTCTCCTGATGGATTGTCCTGATGGATCATCTGGGATTGTCCTGATTGATCATTTGGCAGGTCCCCGAGAGACAAGGGCAAGCTGCCAGATAAAAATCAGCAGCAATTGATTTCCACAGAATCTTGAAAATCAGAGACATACATCTCACTTGTCTCTTCAGATGCACAACTACAGATTCTCCTACTGTGCACTGCAAAGAAAATACCCATGAAGGACTGGTGGTTCCACTCAAAACTTAAAAGAACTATGAACTGCTATATTTTTTCTTTGAAAACAATAGCATGCTGTATTACCAGTTGTTCCAACACACCAGTATGTATTTTAATTGAAGGTGACAACATATTAAGGGTTTGACCTTTGGAAATGGAGTATTTCAAGTTGGGGATCATTCACACCACCTACTTTCTATGCTTCATTTGCATATGTATCCCAGGCTTCCTATATAGCCACCGAAGCACAGTTCCTTCTGTCACAATATAGCCACATTTATTATCAAGCCAAACGCATCTGGCCTTTACATGGGTGTTGTGGGAGAACTGGAAGAACTCTAAAAGTGAACAAAACGGCCAAATGGTATTGCCTTGGAGACACTAAAGTTACAGCAGAAGGCGGAAAACTTGCAGCAGCATCTCCTCATAGTGACAAGTAGCATGGCAAGACAAAGAAGTACTCAGGAAAAACTAATTTTTAGAAACTGAAATTCTAGAGAATGTTCCCAAATAAGATGTTGCCTGGTACTACAGTATTAGCAGAGTCTCAAACTGCATAATTTAGACATTAAAAATTATACTGTTAATTCTATCAAAACCAGAAAGACTGCAGGCAAATAAATGTTAAGCTCTGGCTATGCACTTGTAATTTTTCTAAGTAATACAGACATTTTTACAGTTTATTTCATAGTACTGTAGGAGTCTAACAGGTCCTGTTCTGTGGCATTAAAACAACTCTAGTAACTGTTGAGACCGTTAAAAATACTAATAACACCCACACACCAGAGAAGATTCAACCTGCCCGTAAAGCCTAGAAAGTAGTTCACTCCTGTTCTTAAAAACTAAAAGTGATAAGAACACAGAAAAGAAAGAAATTTCTTGGATTTTTTTCAATCTTGAAATATATTCACATTATGTTTCCTAATATGCAAAAAAGGAAACTAAATTAAATTATTAAAAAGGAAAAAGGTGCATGAAAAGTCGAGATAAAAATTTGAAATTGAAACTCTTAAAGATATTACTATGTAAAAGTGCTATTCTTCCAAAATAATACAATATAGATAAAAAATGCTTCAAGATATAGACATTTCATTATCTTTGTATGAGAATGTACTATTTCTGCAATGGCTGTTCCTGCATATGATATCATTCTTTTATTTTAGTTTAAATGCTAAAGTTTACAAAAATAAAATCATGAAAATAAATTCAGAAATCCATGCAACTACAGGCACAAACAAAATATATTCTCTTCTGTTGTTTTCTGTTTAACAATGGCTTTAATAACATCATCAAAAGAGATGAATTCAACTAATTGTGCGTGTCTGACATGATATAATACTTTCTATTATAAACAGAAACCACATGTGGTCAACTGTAAGAGCTCTAGATGAAAAAAAATAAAAGCCAAACTGGTCCCCCATGGAGGATGAAAATCAGCACTAATTGAAGTTACACACAAAAAAGGAACCATATGTGGAGGCTCAGACAGAAAGCTGCATAGAGAGATTTCTAACACATATTATTGTAATATTGGTGCAATATTTAAATATTATAAATATAGGATCCAGGACATTACTTATATTATCCAGGAAATATAAGGTATCATGGGAATAAACTGAGATAAGAAATAGCCAACACGCTAATAAGAGGTCTCATAGATCAATTTCTACTGTGATTATAGAAGTCTGATAATTATGACCCTGAATAAATTTTCACAATAACTAAGGGAATTAAGGAAAAGGCTCTTTAAAACATTCAGCATATTTGCACAATGCAACCATGTTAGGTACCTAATTTGGATATAGGCATGAAAAGCTTTAAATGGCCAAGTGAGAGCCTAAGACACACCCAAAGTTCAATATGCCACTGTGACAGGTCTGTGTTACACACTTTGGAAGCCTCCAAATGGTTAAAAAGCTGAAACACTTTCAGGGTGGATGTTGAGTTTAGCTGATGAGCACCAGTCAGTGTATTGAGAGATTATTAGGGCAGTGAGAAGCACCAATAATGGTGATTTCTCATTAGAAAGTGTCAGGACTGACTGGTTTTGTAACTGGGCTTAGGAAATTAGATGGATGATGTAGTTCCCATAATTGTGGCCCCACTGTGGTTACCAAACAATTGCAAAAATCTGAGTTTAAATTCATACTAAAGCAAAGAATACAGATCCCTGTGTAAAGAACATAAACATGCCTAAAATATAATGGAATTATATGTAACATTACAGTACAGTTCTAGAACGTATTTATGACAATAAATAAATAAATATGAAAATGCCATTAGTGTCACCATAAACCTATTCACTAACACAAGTTCTGTGCGAGATAGTCAAAGAATTATTGCTACTATTTCCATGTTTCTTAACTTATCTGCACCGAGAAGAAAAATCCTACCATTAAAATAACGTTATTGCTTAAATAATCATGGGTCTCCACTGTTCATATTCTTACAAAATTATTAGAAGACTGAATCTGCATTAAAAAAAATGTACACAACGTGAATGTTTCATGTGTCAAGATATTATTTATATTAACACCCAATAGGAGCCTAGGAAAAAAAACAGAAAACTTAAAATAATGGAAAAAGATCTGAGAATTTTGAAAATATGTTTAAACTTATATATAATTGCTAGAGAACTATAGAGCAGAAAGTTAAGCCAGACAACATGTAAATTATATTCCATAGTACAAGGAAAATCGAATTCTGAAGAATTCACTGTCAAAAACTTCGTAATTAAATTTTGCGATCTTCTCATTAATTAAATAGGAGAAATGGACAGAAGTGATCCCAGGTAATTTTTTTTTTCTGTTGCCAGGTACTTTATAAAAGAGATACGTATGATAAAAGAGAGCAATAATCACACCAAAGTCCCATATCACAGTAAGAGAAAGGAGTATGCCCTTGTCCTTTTTTGGACATCAGGAAATTTGAAAAGAATATAATAATACAATGCTATCTGAGAAAAGACATTAACCTTTTCACATCAACAGATTCAAAGTCCTATTAAAATGAAGTTGCTCTTACTCAGCTGTCACTATCCATATTGCACAGTGAAGAAACTGAAGTAAAATATGAGTTGTCTATGGGGTTTTGTGGCTGATGGCGTGGGCCGGCCAGCTGCCCACCAGGGTCTCAGACTGCGGCTCCATGGCGGTTACAAGCCAGTGTCCCTGACCTGAGCGGGTTCCCTGCTGTCAGACCTTAAGGTCCCTGGCCGCAGGCCGCGTCCCCCTTTACGGTGGACACTGTAACTAAAGAGCCGGAGTATTGCGGGAGGGTTCTTTCGCCCCAGAATAATAGAGACACTGTAACGCAGGGTTACCAGCTCTGTGGGCATCCAGGCGAAAGACCCGGGGCGCCCTCTGCATCAGACTTTTATTGAGGGATTACAAACCAATCACTGACGGGCTCAGGGGAGGAACCAGGAAGGGATCAGGGGACAGGAACCAACTGGGAAAGGAAGGGGGAGGAGAAGGGGAGACCGGCAAGGTGATAACACAATCAACTACTAAGTAACAATGTACTTTCTGGAGCCTAAAGATGACAGACAGGAGAGTGGCAGCTGAGGACAGGGTAGCCAGCCCCTGGGAAGCCCGGCCCATCCACAGGGCAAACCACTTAGGGATCTGCCCCAGGCGAGTCCCTAGCCCAGAGCTTCCGGGGGGTGGCGGGGGGAGGGTTTTTGGGGACTTGGAACCACCGCAACAGGGTTTCATAATGACATTAAGGAAGAAAGGAAAACCAACATTCAGAAATTGCTCATCTCAAGCCCTACTCCACCAGAGCATTCTGCCCATCTCATCTTACCACAGAAGAGACAAAAACCTTTACTGTATATTAAAATACATTTTAAAATATAGCACATAAGAAGTCCGATAACTAAATATCATGGATATTTAGTATCTATGATATTCAGTAGAAAGTAAATATTTGTTGTTACCTTCAATGAGCACCATGTGATTCATAGGCTGCATGGATAAAATAGGAGTATATAATATTCAGAATGAATTCCTGGTTTTTTAATATACAAAATGATTACTCATAACCACATATAACTATTTTGTAAGGTAGTAACACTAATAAAATTAAAATAATGCTTGCAATGTATAATTTAAATAGGAAAAATCCCTTTTTGTACCACATGAATAACAGAGCAATTTCTTTCTAAAAGTTCATAGCAGGTTTTTTTAAAACCATCCTGCTTCTTTTTTCACAATAATAGATTTTTCTCTATGTAACATATTTGCCTAATTAATAACAAGGAGCATTCTGTGAGTCTATGAAAAATCCATTACACAATTCCTCTGAAATCCTCTACATTGGATTTTATATTTTCTATTTAAATTTTACATCCCACTGTGAGTGAAGCTATGGCTGCTTGCTAATTTCTCTAAAACACCCTGACTGGAACTCATCATTACTCAAAGTCCACTTTTCAGGGAGGAATAATTCAATAATTTTATATTTTGTAGAGCTCTGGATCAATTCAAACATGTAATAAGAACAACTTTAAAAGGCATTCTTGCTTCAATTAAAAATAAAGAAACTTAATTTACAACATTTCTTATACTACCACTAAAGAAATAGAAGTGTATGTGGGCTTAGATAAAAGAAATCCCCATCTGTTTCCTTTCATGCTTCAAACCAGTAGACACAACCTTTAGTAAGGGAGCCATAAATACAGAAAAGTTATTGGTACTCTGTTACAAAAAATATTTTTTCTTCTGTTAGGATGATGATAAATTAGAGCCTGGTACCTCAGCCTTGTTCTTCTCACTTTGCAGTGACTGTGAACACTTTCCTCCACACAGAGCTTATAACATTATCTACTGATGACTCAAAAACCTACCTGTTGCACCAACTTATCTCCTATACCTGGCTAATATCTCTCCTTAGGCATGCCACTGTCACTTTAAACACGAGTCTCTCCACTTTCAAATTTTCTGCCCTTTTTCCCATCACTACTACAACTATTATTATCTTAATCTTTCAAGACCATAGACTATATTTTTTCTTCTCTCTCCCCTCATTAGTTATCCAAAAATATCTCTCTAGTACCTGTCATTTTATTTCCATACACATTTCAGCTAGCACTGACATTCACTAACTCCACTTCTATTAATAGGGCCTTGTTCTGGCCCTGAGCTACTCTCTAACCAATCGTTTCTGTCTCAGTGACAATTTTTATGCAAGGACATTGTTGTCAAACCACATGGATTTGACTCTGGTGACACTTTCTCTTCTGCCATTTCAAAATTTAGATTAAGACCACTGTCATAAAATTTTTGAAAACACTGTGTTTTGTCTGCTTTCCTGAGCCCAATTCCTCACCATCCAATCCATCATAGGTTGTCCACATATTCTTCAAACCCCTTTTGTTAAGCTCCTCCATCAAAGGACTCTTTTGTTAACACCTACCTTCAGCCTACATAAAACCAGCCAGGTGATTCAATCTGACAAGTATATGCACTTACATCCAGCTCTACTTACTCACACCCATGTGCAATCTGATATGGCTGCTGAGGTGGTTTATACCAGGAATGCAACCTGAGCTATATGAAATGCAATATGGCAGAAGAAAGAAAAAGAAAATATTCTATATACTGCTCTTTTTAGCTCTTGTTAGCTCATTCATACAATTTGTAGTGATTATAGTATTTGTCCACTCTTGTACCCATGTTCTATATGTTCATATATGATGCATGACAGAATTTCATTGCTTCTGAATTACTGAAATACTGTGTTATAAACTAGGTGCAGCTAATAAGTAATGTCTATGATCACTGGGTAATGTAGTTAAAGGACTATTTCTTCTGACTAGATACTACTCTGCCTGCTACATCTGATACTCATCCTCAGCTTAACAAATAGATTTATATTAATGGCTTTCTCGATTATTTTTTCCTAAATGCTGTTCTGCAGTGGAGATACTTGATATTGTCCCCACACTTGCATCTGTTCACCTGATCAGATTTGAGACAAGAACTGTGTCTCATTTGTTTTCTAAACAGTCCCCATACACATTATATGCATCAAACTTTAGCTCATTCATCAATAAAGGGTTGTGCTATTCCATTACTCTAGGATTTTATATAAGAATTAAACTGTATACTATTGTTTGCTATTGTCAGAGACTGAAAATAGTTCATGCCTCAAACATTGATATAAAGTTTTGATCAGAGAAGCTTCCCTGAAGATACCTGACTGGGACTTTGAACTGAGTCAAACTGCTGAGATTAGATAAAGGGAAAAGCCTATTGTTCAATCATCTCAGGGAAAAGAATGTGTCCACAGAAGCTGAAGCCACTAGCTGTAGTAAGAATCATTTCTGGCTGAGTTTGGGGTGGGGGGCAAAGCACAGCTCACAGAAGCCAAGTTGGCACAGCCCATCCCCCAGCTGAAGGGAGGAGGAGGATGGCGTAACCTCTGATCAGAGGCAATACACACGCATCCTCCAGTACACAAACTGGCCCAGCTGTGAAACCTCCAACCCCACAAGCCACATCCACGGGACTCTCACGTGAGAGGCAGCTGAGGGGGAGTCACAATCTATCACAGACCCCCCAAAGTGCTCCCCAGACGCCTTGCACCACAAGAGTGCACGTGATGCAAGCAGAGTCTGCTGCTGGAAGCTGCCCCCTCCCCTACGGGGACATGCCTGGACATTTCCACCTGGCCTGAGTGTATATTAACCCATGGCATTCTGTGCTTGTGGGGGGACTTCCACCACCGAGACCAGCTGAAGAGGACATCAGGACACCAGCGGGACCCACGGAGTGGTGATACTTCTTTGTCCCTGTCCCTCTCTGTCCCCCCCACCTTTCTCTCTACTCCCCCTTTTCTCTCTTCTTCTCTCTCTCTCTCTCATATTTACTATCAAATAAAACCCATACTATTGATTGGCATATGGTCTCGCTTGTACCTTAATTCGGGCAGAGGTATCTCCAAAGAACTTTAATAATTAGATCTTGACAGCTATCTTTCTATGTATTGTTTGGAGTATTTTCCTGATGAAAAATAGATCAAATACAAAGAAACTGAAAATATGAATATGCCATCTATCAAACATGCACATTTTCCTACTTATATGAAAAGATTTAGAGCTTGCTACACTGTGGGAATAATTCAGTGCCATTTTTATCATTGGGATAGTTATATAATCCCATCTAAACAAAGTCTTGCTCTGACTGCTCAGTATGATTGGCTGTGTACAGGAATGACACAGCTCAGAACTAGATAGTTCTAGAATAGAACTTCCATACTTCTGCAGATGTTGCTCAACCCATTACACAACCTGCAGAAGGTAGCTTGGGAAAAGGCAGAAATTACATTATCATGCTGTCAGCACCTTAGCAATCTCCACCACAGAACTATGGAGTTTCAGTTTGTTTTTAAAAAACATAGTGAAAAGCCTACATTGAAATGTAAAGTAAATTTCTATAACAAAGCAAAGGAAATAACTGTAAAATTTATAAATGAAAATGTAAAGGACATTTCCTGCAGCTGGTACCGATATCACATTAAATTTTAAAGGGCCTACTGCTGAATGTGAAATATGCATATTAGGTGACCGGAGCATGGAAAATGCCCTTAACCAATCTATGAAATGGCTTTTCTCTCCAGATCATGAAGAAATATACACTGAAAGAGCTGTGTATCATGGAATTGAATAAGAAAAAAATGGGAAAAAGAACAAAAAAAAATGGACTAGTAGTTTCTTTTACCATAAACTTTCCTGAATATGCTTTAGGGAAATAGAGACATCTACAACACAGGAGAACAAGGACAAGTGTGGGCTCCTCGGTGAGTGTTCAACTGAGCAGTAACTCAGGCCCTTTAAGAAGTTATGAGCTTAACATACAGCTGAAGTACATCAGCAAGGAGAGAAATCCAATCTCCTCAGAGATTATTTATGACAAAGTGCACCTAACTGAGGCCAAATTTGTTCGTGGAATTGTAGTCATTCCATTTCAACTAAACAACAAATGAATCTGCCTTGTAGAGGATTCATTCAGGGTATAAAAGAAAACAAGAGAGAAACAGATACAACACTTCATTTACACACCGATTTACAGACTAATTTACAGAAATGATTGATAAAGCAAATTTTGAAAGGAGAGAACTCTCTGAAAAAGAAGGCCTTTCAATCACATCTAAATTTCTTCCTCTGTAAAGTGAGCACTTTTTATTTCAGATTTATTAATGTATACTCCTTGGCTTAAAATTCATATTTTGTCTCATTATATTACTGTTTCCCAATTTACTTTACATGGTTAAATTGCAAATTTTGTTGAACTAAGAGAATTAGCACGGTTCTTGTTTTGTATAAAAGTAAAACACTCTAAGATTAAATTTTTTAAAGTACTAGAGCACAGTGTGTGCTAGCAGCTTCCTGTGGGCAAGGATACCAGAAGCAGTGGGGGCTTCCACAGGGCACAGCCTGGTAGCCAGGGTTTTTCCCACCACTATCTCTGTGCAAGGAGCAGGGCATCCAGGGGCAGCTGGGGCAGCCCTTGCATCAGGGCACCTCCCTGGAGAGGTGCTTATCTAATTATTAATATTTAATTTTTATTATATGTGTTATTTTAAAGCAGTCTATTTGAAAGTGCTTAACTTTTAGATTGTATTTACAGTGAAAACATTAAAATCACGTAAAATGGGGTAACATATAAATCAACATTTTATCACTTGGCTTGGTTTTATTCAAAATTAACTTAAAGTACATTCACTGAAAATTAAAAACTGGAAAGGAAGTTTGGTCACTAATTACAATTTTGGGTCAATTTCTGCTCCTTGTCTTGTCCATATCTACAGCAAGACTTTTCATTTCTCCATACAAAGATCATATGAGCATGAACCCAGTCAACAAAAATGAGCACACATCAAATAGTAAACAAAAATATTCAGGGACAGACTGGACAAGATTATAAGAGAGGCATTGCTTCAGACTTGAAATTAGAGTAGGAAAAACCTGAAATTGTTCAGGCACAGTAACCAGTGGTTCCAGAAAAATCCCCCAGGTCCACAGAAAGTGAGGAGACAAAATAGCCATTGTTCACCAATTAAAAGCAAAGGTGTGAAAGGAATGAAGCAACTTGTCTTCACAAACAGTGTCTGAGAGATAAGGCTGGCACCCAGAGATAAAAGAAACAATGGGGAGAATTCCATTGCAATTTGCATTTACAAACAAACCACAGGTCTACTGATAAATAAAGCTGACTATTGGAATATGAAAGAGAACCAAGAAGGACCATTCCGGGAAAGACAAGGGGGGGATTATACATTGGGAAAGGAGGGGGGGGGGGGGGGTTAGGGGGGTCTGTATTAGGCGATTCCGGGAAGTCTGTACCTCTCGGATACCTCAGCCAATGGGGAACGAGAGCAGGGCCTGCGGTCTGGGAATTAGGATAAAGGGAGGCTTCGTCCCCCAAAATTCTGAGACACCCCAGGGGAAATGCCCCATGGCCTCTCCCTTTATTCGAATAAAGTTACAGGACTCCTCTGTCTCCTTTTTGGACATAAACCTCTGGTGTTTGTGGATTATTTTCCTCACAGGTGTAATACCAAAAATGGCAAAGCAACAGTGCTTTTGAAAAGTGACATTTGCTTTTCAGGTGCTGAAAAAATACTACTTAATTTTAAAAAACCAAAACTACTGAGAATACAATTCATCAGGTATTTCCAAGCAGAAGAGACTACAGCTATTGCAAACATTCAAATAGAAGAAAGGCAAAAGGCCAAAACTAGAGAACTAAACAATTCAGAGACTCTGTATTTGAAATAGGATAAATTTGCACCTACTGAAGAATAGTGCAGAATTATCTACAAAACAAACCCACCATAAACAAAACATTAAAAGGGAGTAACCAGACTGCTTGTTCAAAAGCTGAAGATAAAAAGAAGAGCCTCTATCAAGTATTAAAAAATTTTCTATAACAGACTTAGAAGAGCTGCATTGTATTTTTAACTGAGAACTTCAAAACTTTAAAAGACATAGAAAGATAACAGAACTTTGCAAAAGGGAGGGAATTTTCCGTGCTAATGAAACAACAATGCGCGTGGGAAATTGTATGGAATGAATGTGGTTAAACGAAGCCAAAGTAGAGAGATGGAACTCCTAAGACTGACATAAGTTGCATCTGAAAAACATATATCTATGCTTGCAAGTAGCTATCTAATATCTAATAATTTTGATTATTTGAAAAATATCTGCTTTATATACTATGCAAACAAAATCAGTAGTAGTAACACCACTAAATTTAACAAAGTGCAAAAGTATGTAAAATGGAGCAGCTAATGTCAGAAAACTAAAGGAGCAAAGAACCTGACCACCAATTTTAGTAACACTACAAAAGACGATTTAACTTACTAGTTTCTTGTTACACCAATTATGCAAAATCTTTTGACTCTGTGATTATTGTAAGAAGTGATGTGTGAAATGGGATTTCCTAGACACACCATAGACTGATAAACAATATATATATTAGCTGTAGCAAAATTGTCAATAGATATGTCAGGACAGTTTAAACCGAAGAAGATATTTGCCAAAAATGTGTACAATTGCCTTCGGATTAAATATATATGTCTAATTAATAATGTGAAATTCACTGGAGGATTTCAGTCAAAGAATGAAACTTAAAGTTGTCATACACTACACTGTAGTATATAATTTACATGAATACTGAAGAAATGAAACCCTGTTTAGGGTTTAGGTTTAGCCATATCAGGATAGTTTTTAAAAAAACCTCTGTTTTAAAATGTGTAGAAATTTAGTGTATATTGTTTTGAAACTTCCTACTATACATATTGATTTTAATACTTGGAAGAACTTGCATCCTTCTGGAGATTATATCCAGCACTCAGCTGAATAACTGTGTTACACGTCGAGTAACTGGCTCACGAGTCAGGCACAAAGGGTTATAGTGAATGGGGTGACATCAGACTGGTGACCTGTCACTAGTGGGGTTCAACAGGGCTCCATCTTTGGCCCTGTTGTGGTAGTTTGAAAGCAAATCAGTGAGAGGCTCAAAGTCAGAACTACAATTTAATAGAAAAATGCAATAGTACAAAAACACTGACAGAGTCAGAATACAACCTGGCACCCTGTCAGTCAGGGTGTTGGTAGTAGTCCACTTAGAAGGTGGCTGCAGTCCTCTGGGAGCGATAGATGTGGTTCTGTTGAAGCAGTGATCCTGTGAAAGGTGTAGTTCTCCTCTGAAGGTCTAGTGGTGGTGTAGAAGGGTCTGGTCTTTGTAGGGTTCCCTGCTTCGGTCCCACCCTGGTACTGGCGGCGGAACACTAGCGCTACCCTAGGAAGTCGTTCGCGATCTGGAAGACTTCCTCGGAGTGCCGACTGCGGGCACAGCTAGTCCGCGTTTCGGTCCGAGGAGATGTTGCCCTCAGAGCGTGGTGAGACCGCAAAGAACTTCCAGAGAAGGAGGTCTCTTGGTATGTGATTTCGGTAGGTTTATTGCCTCCAAAGGGAGCACATGGTCCAAGAGCCAAGAACGGCTCATTACATGGGTATTTAAGGGAGGAACAACATCCAATAAACTGAGGGCAAGGGGGCAATACATGGGCGGGGCACATTGCCGAATGGGGTTTGGGGAGGGGAGGGGGAAGAGAGAACAACGAATGAACAATGGAGTGACAGGGAATTTCCCAGAGCGGGGAAACATAACAGACAAATCAAGGAACCAATAGCAGGAACTTGGGGTTCGTGTCTTGGTGGTCCAAACCACTGCCTTTGGGAGCTTCGGGGGGAAACTCTCTGTCCGTGGAACATGCCACCGGAAGTCCTCTTCCTTCCTGGTTCCGAACCACCGCAACAGGTCTTCCTCTGGGAATCCAGCGGAAAAACTGACTTGTGGTGTTTCAAATTCCAGTTTATATTCAGTTAGGGATACATTGGTTCCTCATCTTGGGCGGGGCATCTCGCAATGGGATGATGTAGTTTATCAGTGGGACTCAATGGCCCATTAACTGGAGCCATTAGGGACGAGCAAAGCAAAGTGCCCCACCTGGCTCCAACGGCTGGCCCATTAGAGAACATGTCCCGGAGCCATCAAGGATGAGCCAGGACCACTGCCCCACCTGTCCCCGATATCCCATGAAGATGGTGATAGAATACATACCATTGTAACCTAAGACACCTGTGCTCTTCATCATCTTCATAAATTACTCGGAAGCAAGACAGGAAGGGATACTGAGCAAGTTCACAGACAATACAAAACTGGGAGGAGCTGTTGACTCCTTTGAGGGCAGGGACACCCTGCAGAGACACCTCGACAAATCAGAGAACAGGGCAGTCACCAACCATATGAAGTTCAGCAATGGAAAGTGCCGGATTCTGCACCTGGGATGGGGCAACCCTGGATGTACGGACAGACTGACGAACACGAAGCTGAAGAGCGGCACTGTGGAAAGGGACCTGGGGGTCCTGGTCGATGGCAAGCTGAATCTGAGTCAGCAGTGCCCTGGCAGCCAAGAAGACCAACCCTGTCCTGGGGGGCATCAGGCACAGCATCGCCAGCTGGGCAAGGGAGGGGATTATCCCATTCTGCTCTGCACTGAGGTGGTCTCACCTCGAGTGCTGGGGGCAGGTCTGGGTGATACGATATAAGAAAGATATAAATCTATTAGAGAGTGTCCAAAGGAGGGCAACAAGGATGGTGAAGGGCCTTAATGGGAAGCCATATGAGGAGTGGCTGAGGCCACTTGGTCTGTTCAGACTGGAGAACAGGAGACTGAGGGGAAACTTCATTGCAGTCTGCAACTTCTTTGAAGGCAAGCAGGGGGGAGGCAGGTACTAATCTCTTTACTCTCATTCCCTTTCACTGGTTGCTTTCCCTGACAACTGACAGGACCCAAGGAAACAGCATGAAGCTACAGTCATAAAATTCTGTTTCTGATCCATGTTCATCTAACCCAGAAAAGCCTTTTACTCCACTTGTCACTTTTCACCAGGATTCTTTGCTCCTAGGCTGCATTTATGACACACCTAATTCATTGTCCTAAGCACTCTTTTTTTGTCTTGGTGCCTCAAATGTCAGTTCTGAGCTATTTCCCAAGAAAGCTCATTTCTAGCCATAACCTGTGCAGATTCGAGTCAGTCTCTGGATTGATAATCTCTGGATTTATTTTAGCTTTGGTAGCACTCAAACAGCTGACATAATACAAAAGAAGAATATAAATGATATCACAAATAAAAATTTGCAGTACGTAACATCTTTCAGTAACCCTAACTTAAAAAAACACTAACAAAAAAACCCATAGCTTTAACAAAATACCCACAATTAGCAGTAATTAACAGATCTGGAATAATTTACACAGATATGACTGAATACAGTTGCTTCCCAAGTTTTTATCTCCTGCCTCTAACCACCTTTAAGCATAAAGTTATCTTTTCTTGTAGGACTTCTATTTCAGATCAACAACAAATATTTTAACCTGAAATAATATTTAACAAAGCAGGGACAAGGAGGGATTTAAAGGTTACTTTAAATATTTTCTCTTTAGTTTATATTTGCATTCATTACTGCAGACCAAATGCACGTATGGATGAAATGTACTGCAGGACAGCATTGAACAGGATATTGTCGAATCAGAGTTTCACTGAAACTTCTGATAGACTGCTTTTAGCATCTTTTTGGGTCATAAAATTTAAAGGGCTCAGAACATTTAACTACTGGATAGAAATATTCTTTTTGGAAACCACATCTTAAGACTTCCATTTTCTTCTTCATATATATATTCAATTTTTAATAGCCTTATTCATTGTCTCTTCTATGCAGTTTGAGCCAGTGCTCTAATTAAAGTCCCGTGTGAAACTTCTGTATGAGAACAAACACTGTGTGTATGGTAGAAGAAAAACTTAGCACATAGTTTTATTTTTGTCACGCTGTAAAGTATAAGTATGCTCACTGTCGGACAATAAACGGCTTCACTTTCGATCATATTGATCTGGCGTGATGTCCCATCATTTTCCCCGCAAATGGTGACCCCGATGTAATCGACAGGACAGAGGGCCTCACAACGTGATCGCCAAGACAGAGGGTCTCGCGGTGCGACTCCACCTGAAGTGATTCCACCTGCACTGATACCAAATGACGAGATAGGAGGCCCCCGGAGGCATTGGACGCTGATATTCGGTGAAATAGATCACTGAGGGAGCGGGTAAGCCGGCCGAACCCCTGCTGCCCCGGCAGGAAACCTCGCACACAGGGAGTGCGGGATGCCTCGCCAGGAGGGTGGGATGCCTCACCGACAGGTGAGAAGCCTCACACAGTGAGTGTGGGAAGCCTCGTACATATAGAAGTGCGGGATGACTGGGAATCCTCACCGACAGGTGGGAAGCCTCACACAGGGATTGTATGGGATGAGGGAAGCCTCACCCTGAAGGGCAGGAAGTCTCACCGAAAGTGATCGGTGGGATGCCTCGCTGCGAGGGCGGAATGGGAAAGCCCCTTACGCACGGCGTTTGGGAAGCCTCACACTGAGGGTGTGGGAAGCCTCGTACCTACAGACGTACGGGAAGACAGGGAATCCTCACCGACAGGTGGGAAGTCTCACACGCGGGCCGTGTGGGATGAGGGATGCCTCACCCTGAAGGGTGGGAAGCCTCACCGAAAGGTGGGATGCCTCGTCTGGTTGCCTCGCCGTGAAGACGAGAAGCCCCTTACGTAATGCGTCTGGGGAGGAAAACGGCCGGGGAGGAGATGGGGATGGACAAGGAACAGCTGGCAGTCCTAGACCTCCTCCAATTTATCATCTCTGTGAGAAGATTGAAATGTGATAATTCTATTATTCGGAATCTCCTAAAGTGGGCTTGGGACCGTGAGTTAATCCCGGGAGTAGAGGTAGCCTTTGAGATAACCGTATGGGAGACAATTGGGAAGGCACTGTGGGACGCTGTCAGTAGTGGCGGGGCAGAAGCTAAGGAGGCTTCCAAATATTCACCTTCTTGGAAGCTTATAATAGAGACCTTGCAGGCAATGAAAGTGGAGAGGCAGGCAGCTGCCTCTGTTTTTGCAGCATTAACCCCCTTAGACTCCAGAGCTAAAGAAACCGAAATAAAAACTGCCCCCGCTTCTTCAACCCGTGCGGCGTTCCTGCTTCCCATGGGTGTAGCAACATCGCCCGGAACAGCCACCACGTCCACCTTTTCCACCCAAGCGGCGTTCCCACTCCCCACCTTTGCGGCAACACCACCACCAGCCGCTCCGTTACCCGAACCCACCACCACCACCAATGCTACCCAAAGTAATCAAGAAGGTAAAGAGAAATCCAGTGGAGACCTAAATGAACGAGCTACCCAAAACCAGCCGTCTGCGTCGGTCACTGGCAGCCAGCCGCCTGCACCAGTCGCCGGATGCCAGCCACTTAAACCAGTCACCCGAGACCAACTACCCGAGTCAGCCGCCCGATACCAACCACCCGAGTCAGTGAGAACAGCCCTGCAATCGGACTCGCCTCTACAATCCGCCAGGGAAGAAGAAACAAAAGGTGATATACTGGAAAAATTGCTACGAAACGTGTTTAAAAGGTTAGAGAGCCCTAGCAGCCCGCGAGCCTCCAACAGCGGCCACCCAGCCTCCCCCCCCCCACCCGGCCCCGCCCCCGGCCCCGCCCCCGCAGCGGTTTAGCGGTTTTGCGGTTTCGGATTCTCCCCGCGGCCGCTGCAACTAGCGGCGGCTCCTGCCCTCGGCTCCGACGGCATCTCAACGTGCCGGGGGCGGGAGGCTACAGTGACAGCGCGGCTGCCCGTCCCTAGAGCCGGCAGCGGTGAGGACCACGGCGCGGCAACAGCCACGGCTTCTCTGCACGCCGGGCGGGCAGCGAGAAACCTCTTTTCCCAGTAACGACTAAGTAACAACAGTTTTCCCTAACCACCGGGACCGCGCGCAGCGAAAACCTTTCCTTAGCAACAGCCTAGCAACACCGATCTTCCCCGGATCAGCGGGGTGGAAGCGGCGGCGGCGCTGCCCACGCCGTTCTTTTACTCCTGTAATTGACTTTACCGTGCCCTGCCTCAGAAACTACGACTAAAAAGTGTGGAAAAGTATAGCTAAAGAATTTGCCCGCAGCTGCACGGCTCATTCCCCCTCCCCCGGGGTCCGGGCCAGCCCCCCCCCCTTCCTGTTACTCTGCAACCTGGAGGACAGGGACGATGAGAAGCCTTTGACTAAAAACTACTTGAGAAAGGCAGACATACAGTATGTAAACATGACACTCAATCGCCATTTACCACCCAGTTATTACACTATTTGTATACTTATGACCTACTACTGCCATGTAACTGTTCACAGCTTACTGCAGCTATATCCGTCTGCACCATTAATCATTAAAAGACAATAGTAACAACTATGTGTACAAGAAACAGCTAAACCTCGCCAGCAAGGCGACCCTTTGTTTGGAGTTACATCGCAACAGCTGCTAGGTGAAGGACCTTGGTCAAATGTGAATTTTCAAATGCAGAGCACCGTACAAGTGTTACAAAGATCTCAAGAACAAACTCTTACTGCCATCAGTACCGTGTCTGAGCCTGGCAGGCCACAAGCCTTCTTACATGTATGACAAGGTCCTAATGAAAGATATTCCTCATTCATTGATCAATTACACCAAACCATCAAGACACGTCCTAACCTCGATGATGGAATGAAAGAATGGATGTTCCTACTCCAAGCCTTTGATAACGCGAACGAAAAAACCCAGCAAATCCTCAGAACATTGCCAAAAACGGCGACGATGGTCAATATGATTGAACTAACAGATAGAACCAACCAACAAGCTAAAGCAGCCTATATTGCAGCCGCTGTAAGTGGGGTAACCATCCTGCAGTGATCACGCGGCTGCCCCACCACCTCCCCCAATGCCCTCTCTCCGCGCCGGGTGGGCGGCAAAAGTTTTTTCCAACGACAACTTAGACGACTTTTTCCCTACCACTGATGGTTCCGTTTTCCCCGGGACACAGACGACTCAGACCTGCGGGGGTGGGGATGCCACAGGGTCCTACCTGAGAAACTACGACTGAGAAACTTTGACTGGAAACTAGGGTTGAGAAAGTTCGCCTCCACTGCGCGAGTTTCTACAAGAACTGCTGCGCTTCCTCCCCCCCTCCACCCCCCCCCGTTTGCGGGGTTGGGAGTGGAGCGGACCAGAGTAATGCGGTTTGGGTGAAATGTAATGTGAGTGGTAGACTGGGTCTAAACGAGTGGTAAACTAGATTTACCGCAACTGTAAACTAAATCGTAAAAAAGAGTTACCTTAGTATTCTCTGTGAATTACTAATAGGAATTGTATTACTAGACAGAAATGGATAGCTGAATTTTAATCTGTTTTCCAGTTTTTCTTGTTTTTACTTTATGTTAATGAGTGTTGAGTTCTATATCTACAGCTGAACCTCGAAGTACAGTGACCCCGGAGACAATACCACAAACCTGCATCCCTGCTCGAAGAAGGGATGGATCTGTGTACTCGCAGCTCATAACGGTGTCTTTGGAACTCTCCCAAAGTATCGCTCCTGATGTCTTCATAACTCCAAATCACCCCTGATGTATTAATAGCTATAAATATGTTGTTAAAGTTTAAATGCTATTAGATTTTTAAAGTTCTGTTAAAGTTAAGTATTATGACTAGGTTCTGTGAAAGTTAACTACAGTTATGCATAACTATGTGTGTTATAGGAAAGATTAGGTTCTGGTAAGATTACGTATGTAAAGTCATGCATATGCCTTCTTTTAATTATTGTGTTCATGGTACCATGGTCTTTTTAGTTAAAGGTAGTTGACAATATCTGTTACTTTACAGTCTGCACAACCTGTACTATGTTTATGTAACTGTCTCCATGATTCGTTCTGGTTTAAGTAACCTTACTAGTTGCTGTTTCTAACAGCTTTCTCATAAGATCTGTGTTAGGGAAATCCCTCCAGTGGGGGTCCTGGCTCTGGCCAAGCCTAGACTCTCCCCGGTGGGACATCTACCAACAGACCCAGGTGTTTCTGCATCCAAATCATACTTAAGTTGGGTTTGACTTAATAATTTGAGTTTATATGAGCTGCATCCCTTTTGGGGTGGACTTGGGGACCTTGCCCGGGAGGGATCCCCCGGCCCTCACTGAAACAAGGTGCCAGCTGTTACAGACCCTGACTGTTGGTATAGTATTCCAAAATTCAATACAGTATTACTCTGATTAATAACCTTCAGATGCAAGGCAATTGAGACTAATTTGCTGAACTGTTGAGTAATGAAAAATCACAAGATGACATAGATCACTTAGAATGTTTAGCACATGGGTGTTAGGAGTATTCTTACATCTAGTTATGAGTATTTCTTACTTACTACACTACCTGTGACATATGGCTGGTAATGCCATAGACAAACTTACGTTAATTAAAACAACGGGGGGAATTATAGGGTTACACTATGTGTGTTATGAGTATTGTGGTTTGTGACCTTATAGAGTATTGTTTATCTTTTCTGTTTATATGATGGCACATCCTGTGTTTGAGATGGTATAAAGGGAATTTTCACTACGTAGTAGAAGGTAGTAGCCATAAGGCAGTAGCCATAGTAAGAGTCATAGAAGTAGTCTTAGGATAATAGTGTAATATATAGTAGTCTCTGTCTTTATAAAGGAAGACCAACCTTTACGGGAATTGAATTTCATAAACAGCATAGTTGGACGTTTTTGGACTAATGTGTCAAGTGCCTCTAAGTGGTTTAAGTATCAAAATAAGAATTGTTGCGTTCCCTGCTGTCCTGGGTTAGGCCAGAGGGGTCAAAATCTAGGAAGTGATCTGTGCTTCAGGAAGGAATACAACTTCCTTCCTGCGAGAGAGAGCCAATGATCAGGTAGTTTTAAGGATGGATAGGTAGGTAAACCAATTAAAAAGTTGATCCGCCTTCGAGGAAAAAACCCTATATAAGCAGAGACTCTCTGAAGCTCTTCCTCTTTGGACCTGCTGCTGCTGTGTAGAGAGGAGCAGCTCCTGCTTCTCTCGCTGGTAAGGCCCCCCCCCCACCTCCTTCGAAGGAGGGATGGGGCGGGGAGGGAGGTTCTATGGCAGCCGTGCCGCTGCAGCCGGGCAGGCATGGGGGAGGAAACGATTGGAATTTTCAGCAGATCCAGCTCAGCCGGTGTGTCAGCTACTCGAGAGAGAGAGCCGGGCCAGGCAAGGACCAGGCCGGACTCTATCCAGCTCGGACCAGGCCCTGCCCTGTCACCCCGGGCCCAGATGGCCCTACCAGGCCGAGCCAGCTTGGCAGAGCCAAGCAGAGAGACTCTTGAGAGCATCTGGCATCCAGCTCGGACCTGTTTAAACAGCCCGGCAAAGAGCACGTGATCCTCACACTGCCGGAGAGAGAGACAGAGATTAACTCTCTCCATGCCTGGACTAAACTCACAGACACCCATCCTTCCTCGCAGAGAGAGGAACGAGTGAGGACATCGACATAGTGCAGCGCAGAGACTTTACAGTCAGTGAGGAAAGCAGAACTGATACTCACAAGGGGGTGCATGGGAAGTTGCTTCAAGAGTGAAGCTGAAAACTCTTTTGGAGAACCATGGTTGGGGACTGAGCTAATAAATTCTCTGTAATATATGAAAATATAGTCCAAAGGGGGATGTGAGGTTCTTATTGCAGCCAATGAACTGAAATACCTAAGTACAGACAAGTAAGTGTTGAAAAGGTACAGCCTGATGAGAAACTAGAACCAAGAGAGAGGAGAGGCTGTGACCCAGAGCCATGGTCCCGGGGAGAATGCTAGAGAACCTGAGTTGTCAAGAGAACCTGTGTTGCTAAGCACAGAAGAAGGGATTTTCTTTGTTGCTGCAATTGAACTGGGCATCCTTAAAACAGGTAGCCTGTGGACTGTTCATAACCCACCATAGTGGCTGTGGGAAGGCTGCTGGTGTGGGAGAGATCCACCATTAAGCTGGACTTTGCTCCGGGCGGCGGCTAATGGTGAGGCAGAAGACCCATTAAAAAAACTGTATTTTTCTTACAGAAGATCCATGGTGTAAGCAAAAGAAACTTCTCTCCCTAAATGAACTGGAACAAGAGCTGTTTCTGAGGTGGTAAACTGACTGGAGGTCGAAGTGTTGTCTTTTGTATGTTGTCAGGGAGAAAGAAATGGAGAGGGGGGGGAAGGAGGGGTGGTCTGAGGAGTTTGTTCTAGTTTCTTTTTCCTTGGGTTTTTTTTTCTTTTCCCTTTGTCTTAAGTATATTAATAAAACTTCTTTGTACTTTATAAAGTTTGAGCCTGCTTTGCCTACTCCTAATCCTTATCTCACAACAAGCAATCAAATAAATTTAGGTAAGTGTGCTGGCATTTAGCCACAAACCTGAATAGGTGAACTGAAACCACTACACCTGCTTCGGTCCCACCCTGGTACCGGCAGCAGAGTCCTAGCGCTACCCTAGGAAGTCGTTCGCGATCTGGAAGACTTCCTTGGAGTGCCTACTGCGGGCACAGCTGGTCTGCGTTTCGGTCCGGGGAGATGTTGCCCCCAGAGCGTGGTGAGACCGCTAAGAACTACCAGAGAAGGAGGTCTCTTGGTATGTGATTTCGGTAGGTTTATTGCCTCCAAAGGGAGCACATGGACCAAGAGCCAAGAGCAGCTTATTACATCGGTATTTAAGGGAGGAACAACACCCAATAGGATGAGGGCAGGGGACAATACAGGGGAGGGGCTGGGGTGCATGATCACATGGGGTTTAGGGAGGGGAGGGGAACAGAGAGAACAATGAATGAACTATGGAGTGACAGGGAATTTCCCAGGACGGGAATACATAACAGACAAGTCCAGTAACCAATAGCAGGAGCTTGGGGTCCGTGGATTGGTGGTCCAACTGCTGCCCCTGGGAGCTTTGGGGGGAAACCCTCTGTCCGTGGAACCTGTCCGGAAGTCCTCTGGTTCCAAACCACCGCAACAAATAATGATTATTGTAGTGGCAGTTTAAGGGCAAAAACGAGAGGCAGCGAATTTGCTATTTGGAACAATGATACAGCCAAAGAATTTCCCCCAGGGTACTTCTGAATTTGTAGAGACGAGACATGGCAAGGAATTCCTGTAAGGGTTTATGGAGGACATTGTTATATTAGCAAACTCACTCTTTTTGCCCCCTCAATAACCGACGTATTACAAAATGTCAGTAGAGCTAGAATGAATGATCAATAGATCAATTAGGCCCTAATTGTAAAGATAAGGTAGAATTACAAGGGAAAGTAGCCCGAGTATTGTTGTCACTGTTTGTGCCAGGAGCTGCAGCTGGAAATGCACTGCGAGAACTAAACCATCTAGCTTCCTGGACAGCTAAACAGCTTAACCTCACATCACATATAATTTCAGAACTATTACAGGACGTTGAGGGTGTTAGACACACAGTGCTGCAAAACACAGCCGCAATAGACTTTTTATTGCTGGCTCAGGGCCATGGTTGCAAAGAATTTGAAGGAATGTCCTGTATGAATCTATCTGACCACTCTCAATCAATTCATGCTCATTTACAACAATTGAGGGAAAACAAAAAGAATAAGATAGTAGAATCCCCTTTGGGAGACTGGTTAGTAAGTCTGGGTATTAAGGGATGGTTAATAGAAGTTTTAAGGATGGGACTGATAGTTTCAGTGGTTATTATAATCATAGGTGTAGTATTACCATGTGCAGTTAAGTGTTTGATTGTCGCGTCCCGCTTGTTCGGACCAGGCAGCTGCCCACCAGGGTTTTGAGCAGCAGCCCTGCGGCGGCTACGACCGAGTGTCCCTGGCTCAGGCAGGCACAGGTTCTCTGGCGTCGGGAGTTCAGTTTCCCTTGCCACGGGCAGTGTCTCCCTGCTTGGTAGACACTGTATCCTAAAGGCTGGAAAGGCTGGGGAGGGATCTCTCAGCGCAGAGTAAAAGATACACCGTATCAAGGAGATGACAGCTCTCTGGGCGTCTGAGTCCGAGAGACCCCGGGCTCAGCTTGCACCAGACTTCTATTATGAGGGTGACAACCAATTAGGTCCAAGCCTGGGGGAGAAACCAGGGAGGGACAAGGGGACAAGGGCCAATGGGGGATAGAGAGGGGAGGAGAGGGGGTAACAGACATGACTATAACATAATCAGCAACCGAACATAACCGAACTTTCTGGAACTTGGGGAAGATTGACAACTGATGGATGGGTGGTCAGTCCAATGGCCAAGGGAACATCCAGTCCCTTAGAAACCCAGCCCCATTCAGGGGCAAACCACTGCCAAACCCCACCCCAGGGGTGGCCTCAATCCTGGGATTTCCTTCTCCAGGGCTTCTTAATGGGGAAGGTACTCTTTGCAGCCCCAACCACCACCACATTTGATAAATGCAATAGAAAAAAAAAAAAAAAAGTGTAAACCAGGTCTGGATTGCTCAAAGAAAAGAAGGGGCATTTGTGGAGAATAACTATCTCTGGCTGCACGGACATAAAGTATAAGTGAGCAATCCAGGCCCCTTAGATGAGAGCTAGGCCTCTGCTCAAGGTTACTCGTAAGACAGCTGTGGGAAAGGGAGACATGAAAGCCGAAAACAAGCTGCAGGTGTCTTAAGATGAACTTGGCAGAAGAAACTGTTATTGTAGCCTTCTGATACTAACTTAGTGCTCTAATTAGAGAAAAGTCCCATGTGAAACTTCTGTATGAGAACAAACACTGTGTGTATGGTAGAAGAAAAACTTATCACATAGTTTTATTTTTGTCACGCTGTAAAGTATAAGTATGCTCACTGTCGGACAATAAACGGCTTCACTTTCGATCATATTGATCTGGCGTGATGTCCCACCATTTTCCCCGCAGTTATGGAAACAACTTATTGTATGCAAAGTAAAACAAATCTGTCTTCATGGAGGACTCTCAGAATACACAGTAACTTACTGACTAAATAACGATGAGAGTCACATATTAACACTGTTGCAACCATGCAAATCACTCACTATGCTTATCTAGAAATTGGCTAGTTCTGTATCAATGAGTTCTCATCTCATCTGGTGTTTTCTAAATTTGTTGCAGATTCTTCAAATAAGAAGATGCATCTTCCATTCAATGAAAAGCAAAAATAATCTAAGTGGCATTTTTTTTTACAGTTTTGTAAAAGAAATATGCTTCAATTATATTTGAAAGTTCAAAATTAATCAATATGTCCGTCCTTCCTACTACCACTTACCTAAAGAGTTCTTCTCTAGACAGCTCATCCTATGTACAAGAACTGACAAAAGTAGCTATAGTGTAAGAAAATGTCCTCATTATGGCCAAAACTGTAGCCCCACACATAAAGAAGGCATCAGTGAGTGAGGAAAGCTCAGCCTGATGGGAGTACTAAAGCAGTTCTATTGCTATGAAGTTATCAGTTTTTTCACTGAACAAAATCAAAGAGAAAGGTATTTGCTCACTATAAAAAACAGAAAATTCTTATTATGTAAAAAAAATTAAAATAAAAAGACTTGTCATTTAAGTTATGTGTAAATTACACATTCCTCTTTCACAGTGTCTCACTACATGTACTAATGCCAATTTAAAGAAGCCAGTGCCTTACTGAACAATAGTTCCAGCAGCACAGATTTCAAAGGGTGAAGAAATATTCAATTTTAATACAATCACAGTCTTTTGTCCAACAAAAGCTTGTTCTTTTGGAGATTTTACTGAAGCAATTCTCAAGTTATTCTATGAGGCAAATTCTTTCAAGTTTTGTATCTCTTTTTCAGCCCAGTGATTAACTTCATTCTAAATTAAAACCTCTTTATGTCTTTTTTATGCCAGTCTGTATTATATATTTCCATAAAAAACTGAATTAGTACAGTGAGAAAAAAAATGTATGCATACCTGTTTTCAAGATCTTCCTGTTATTGAAACTGCACTTTCCCTTAATTTTTCTAACATATTAAAAATCTTCAGATTTTTAAAATAATGTGAATAAATGGATTGCTTCAGCTGTAATATGCATCAAATCCAAAAAAGACTGAACAGAATAATCCTTTTAAAATCTGGAACAGAAACTACTCCCCAGTTTTCCATTTCTTAAAAATTCTTCAGTTGTTCATAGAGCTTTATCTAAACTTAAAAGAAAATTAACAAACAAAAAAAAAACAAAACAAAAAAAACCCCAAACAAAACCAACAACACAAAACAAAAAAAAGACATGAAAAGCAAAATAACTCATTTATATTTCCTGTCAATTTGCATGACTTGTTTTCCTTAGTTTTTCTCCTAGCATTTAAAAACCTTTGAGATCTGCATGGCCTACTTTCACTGCCACTTCAGGAAGGATTCATGCAATCTACTTTGGTGGTGTCTGTATCTCAGCTAGCTCCCTTATGTTCTATAGTGAACAGAGAGAAACTGGTCACTTTTAGAACCCAATTTATGTAACTTATTTTAGACGTCTGTTTCAAAATGAGATGGTTTACTCACCTGGGAATGCCCATTTATCTCCACTGACTGCAAAGGAGAGAAGTCTAAACAATGAACTTAAATTTAGACACCTTCATTCGGCCAGATGAAACCCAGGCTTATAGTCCTTCCAGATACAATCTCTATTTCACATGCCCAATGGGCTTTTTGCTTTTAAATCCTGTATAACAGCACCTTGTTTCCTGACAAAGTTCCACGGAGCCACTCACTTGTAATTTGCTTTTAAACTCTGTAAAAGATAGCATTATTCCAACAGTGACATGGTTTGCTCACTCTTGTCTGTATGTTTTTGATTCTGCTATTACAGTATCATATAGCTTAACTTCCAGTAAAATTTGGGCAGATCTAGAACTAGACATTTTCCCTCAGTTTTTCAGTTTCCTAAATTTGTATGGAAGTTGGTGTACTATTCATTCCATGCCTTAGTTTGGATTTTTTTTCACCCCTTTTAAAGGGCAGCCCATTAGCTTTTATTTCCTTTTAAATTAGTTTATTTCTCTGAGCTATACTTCACTTAGGATAATTTTAGTATCTTCAGCTGTAAGGATGTCATCCGAAACCACATTCTCTTCTATACTTCACAGCTCCTCAATTTAAAAATTTTCTTGTAATCTTCTTGATGTTAAGCATCAACAGTTTGGTTTTAGATGAGGTCACTCTCTCTTACATTGGTGCCCTTTATTTGGAAAAGTCCTTCAGATAATGTTTCTTCCGCAAAATGTTAAAAACCTTTACATATGAGCTTCTGAGTTTTAAACATTGGGTTGATGAGCAGAGCTAATAGCCAAAAGCAATAGCTTTGGATTTATTTCCATATTTCTAACCTATTTTGGGGTTTAGACAGGTTTCTATTGGACTCATTTAAACTAAAATAATTATTTAACTCCCAGTGGCATTTGCTAATCCCTTTGCAGGACACAGATTATCTACTATCCCTCAAAGGACTGTCAGACTGCTACTAAGAAGCATTCTAAATTAAAATTGCTGTTATGTTGCAATTAACAAACAGAAATAAGTCACTGATATAGCTAAATCTCAGTAACCCAAGATGAGGTTGTTCAAGTACACCACAGCTCTCATTTTCTTAACAACTCTTCAACAACACTGGAGTCAAAAAACAGTTTTAAAACAAACAAATATTTAATTCAAGTCCTAGGAACAAAACAAAGGTTTTTCTTGCTTGATTCCCAATAGAAGCACTACAGCCACTTATTGTTTAAAGTATTAATTCTTCAGAGACACATTAAACACTCCAACAATATGTAAACCACTTGCACTGTAGAGTTTGTAGCTTTGCTTGACATTTAGTTTCATACACAAAAACCAGGGGACAAAATTGTTCCTCTTGCGTGTTGATATTCTAAATTTGAGGTACATCAGAAATAAACCTGACATTCTTCCAGTTTATTTCAATCTGGTCACACTAAGGAAAATATGCTCAGGTTTTAGCCTCCCAATAATTCTTGCAAGAACCAAAGCTATCTTTTCAAATGAATTGTTAGCAACAAAATTCACTATCCAAGGTCAAAAAATATTGCTGACCTTTTTTTATGAAAACCTTTTAAGGAAGCTCATGAACAAAGACAGTAACCTTGATATCTTTCATTTACATGCTTTGATAAATCCCTTTTGGAAGATCAGACACTTAGTATTTACAATTTTACTATCTGCACAGATACAATAAGCAAACTGCATTGATTTCAGCTGAGTTTTATGGAGCAAATGATCTGACAGCTTTTTTCCACACTTAGGGCATTGTATTTCAAGCCTAATTTATCCACATTAATTCTGGTGCTACCTTTCTTGACTACAAAGTGACAACAAGTAGAAGGAAGGGACTATATTTCTTTCTTCCTGAGTAAGTTCCTATCATGAAGTTTACTAGAGAAAACCTTCTCCAATATTTTGATTTATATATTTAACTTTTCAGGCTTATTCCAACCTGAGGTTAGACAGAACTTGGTTATTTATACAATGATAGTTCATCTGTCATACACAATTTCAAAACAGGATAAGTAAGGGTGCTAGGTATGCTGGGATTCCAGGTGGACTTTGAGAGCCCTCTCAAACTTGTCTCTTTTGTAACCTAGGAATTTTTTTCCACCTCCATATCTCAGTATCACTTGTGCAAGATCACAGTGCTTCCCTGCCTGAAAAAGTTGTTTGGAAAACATTCACAAATTTTAGTGAACTTAAACACATTTTACTTTAATGACATTGGATATATGTGCATTAAGATGGAAAGCAAAGTGAAAGAGGCACATTGAAAATCAACCATGTTTGCAGACAGATGACCATGGAAATGATGAGACAAAAAAAGAGGATGTGAGCCCTGCTACATCCATTAGCCAAGCCCTTGGTAATTAGAGGCAACAAAATAAAGGTGGCATTGGAAGCTGTAACTGCCCACTTACCCACTGGCAGTCATGAAAAAAGTGTGTATGCAGTACTTCCCATTCTGCAATTCCCTTTTGAGAAACTAACGCAGGTGATTTTGTTTCCAAAACTGACAGGTATCTTTCAAAAACTCACAGTATACAGAAAAGTATCAAGAAGCATCACACTGTCTCTATTTTCCAAGAAACAGACACTTGCATGTGGCTATACGGTACTGCTAAGTACCTTCTAAAAAGTAAACTTATGGTCCCAGCACTGCTGAGAAGGCAGTACATTCAAAAAACAGTAAAGCTTACATTTATCTAAGTATGCAACTGTCCTGTGAGCAAAAAATGTAAAAGACTTTTGCTGGAGAACAATCTCTGAATTCAATTTAACACTGAAAAATCTGAAGAATCTGAAGACTATGCAATGTTACATTAACTGATGCCACTTGATCTCAAAAATAGCTCATAACCTGTTATGATGGTTGGTTATTACTTGGTCATGCATTTTAAGTTCATCTTCAATACTTAATTTAGACTTTGTGAGTTAATATATGATGTTCTATTCTCTAGTTTTCTAGAGAATTTCTTTACATCTCTTCATAATTTAGTTGCTTCATATGCTGTGGAAAATTCAACAGGATGGAAAAACCATTATGAATATTTCCAGGCTACAGTGCAATGTGCCTAATGAGAAATTTAAATTTCATTTTCTTAAAACCCAACATATGTAGTACTAAAAGTCCTTGACAGTCTTTAACTATAATTGTACTCTGCTCACTTATAAGAGTGTCTCATTAGTCATTACTCACACTGACAGAACACATCCTTCAGAATCAAATATGACACAGCAAAATATTTTAGGCATGTGTTGTTAACTATGTATTTTTGACAAACTGAATATTCCAGGAACACAGCCATCAGAGACCAAGAAATTCTGGTCTCATTTGAAATTGTCTGGCAAGATGGAAAAGGTTAGAATGAATCTTTTTATTGCCTCCCATCAGGATCAACAGATAAAAATCTCCAGCAATGTTGAGCTCAGACTATTCACAATTAGAAATAGGATTTCTACCCATTATTTCTTTTCTTTGGATAGCAAATAAAGTAATGAAGGAATTAGCAAGAATGTTTATGTCTGGCATCTAGCAGAGCTGAGTAATTTGTAGAGTGCAGGAAAGTGAAGATTGGCTGATGGGTTTAATTTGGACTTGTTTTTACACTTAAAGTAAATTTAGCTAAATTGTTTGGATACAAAAATCTAAATGTTTCATTTTCCAAGTGTTTAGTTTTTTAAGAACCTCTTACAGAAACATTCACACAGAGTATCATTTCCTTAAAAGATGCAATTCTAATTAATAAACTATTTGTCTGTTAGCAAACTTTGTTTTGAAGCAATATGATTTACAGCCCAAGACTGTGAAGTTTGGAAAAACATTGCTATGTGACAGAAATTAAGTTTACAATAAAAGGTGGCCAAGAAATTCTTTGCTATATGTCAATCATACTAATGCACTTAAAATAGTGTTGCCAGTACTGTCCAGTCCCACAGAATACCATTGTCACTGTTGGAGCAATTCCAGAGAAGGGCTACAAAGATGAGCAGGGGGCTGGAGCACCTCTCCTATGAAGACAGGCGGAGAGGTTGTTCAGCCTGGAGAAGACTCTGGGGAGATCTTGTGCCTTTCAGTACCTGGAGGGGGCCTACAAAAAAGGTGGAGAAAAACTTTTTATGAGGATGTGTACTGACAGGATGTCGTGGGTTGACCTCGGCTAGGTGCCAGGTGCCCACTCAGTCACTCTATCACTCCCTCTCCCACTGGGAGAGGGGAGAGGATAATATTGAAAAAGACTATCAGGGTAAGAAAAGGCAGTTTCATTACAGCAGGGAAAAAATAGAACAAGCAAGCTGAGAGTTGCGCGCGCAAGAGCAGAGGGGAAAACAATCAATCTCTACTTCCCATCAGTAGCGATGTCCGGACACTTTCTGGGAAGCAGGGCTTCAGCACGCGTGATGGTTGTTCAAGGAGGCAAACATGGACTAGCCCTGAGTGCCTCCTCCTCCTCCTCTCTTCCTTCCCTTATATATCTGAGCTGATGTCATATGGTATGGAATATCCCTTTGGCTGACTGGGGTCAGCTGGCCTGCTGGTGTCCCCTCCCAGGATCTTGCCCCCCCCATCCCCTTCAGTGGGGGAAGGAATGTCACAGGGACAGAACAGCTTGGCAGTAGCCAAAACACTGCTCTGTTATCAACTCCAGCTACCAATACAAAGTACAGCAGTGTAAGGGCTGTGAGCTTTACCCCAGTCAGACCCAATACAATTTCCACCCCTTATTCCATATCATTTGCATCATGCTCAGAAATCCTTTCCTACTCACACATGCAATTTAAGCTACATCCTTAAACCATCCCCATAACATTAACTACTATCTCCTGTCCTTTCGCATCCTTCCAGGTGGTCTCCATTTCCAGCAGAATGTGGGTGTCTTAGGTTACAATGGTATGTATTCTATCACCATCTTCGTGGGATGTTGGGGGCTGGGCGTGGCAGTGTTCCTGATGGCTGCAGAATGGTGTGCTAATGGGCCAGTCGTTAGGGCCAGATGGGCATTTCACTCACCCCAAACATAGTGCAGATAGTGGCTCATCATCCCATTGTGAGATGTCCGGCCCAAGGGGAGGAGCCAATGTATCCCGATCTGGATATAAACTCAGATCTGAAGCACCATAGGCAGCTTTTTCCACGGGATTCCCTGAGGAAGACCAGACCCTTCTACAGCACCACTGGACCTTCAGAGGAGAACTACACCTTTCACAGGATCATTGCTTCAACAGAAGCGCATCTATCACTCCCAGAGGACTGCAACCACCTTCTAAGTGGACTACTACCAACACCCTGACCGACAGGGTGTCAGGTTGTATTCTGACTCTGTCAGTGGTTTCTTTTTTTTTTGTATTACTACATTTTTTTTCCAATTAAATTGTAGTTCTGACTTTGAGCCTCTCACAGATTTGTTTTTCAAACTACCACAGTGGGGTCAGGGCAGGATGAATAGTAAACTTGATTGTCGAGGACTGGCACCATCCCTGTTCATTCTTGCTCCTTGCTGAAATTTGTTCTTCGTCAGCTCATGTCCCTTCTGCTACTTACATCCTGCAACATACAACTTCCAACATGCATTATTCTTACCCCAAGGTTAAATCACCTTGGGGTACACACTGGGTCTCTCCATCCTCCCACATTACCCACTAAGTGCACCCAGGTCCTTGGGCAAAGACAATCCCACGAATGGGTTTGCCCTTCCCCATGGGGGACGCAACCCACACTTACTTCCCCAGCCACTTTCCTATGTGTAGTGCAGGAACCTTGTCTCCCTCCACAGTGTCTAAGGGTTTAGTTTGGGCGGGACCAGGGCGGTTAACAGATCCCCTAGTATTGACTAGCCAAGTGGCTTCTGCCTAATTCACATCCCAATGCTTCCATGTCCCATTACCTAGTGTCCGTAGCATAGTTTTTAACAGTCCATTATATCTTTCAATCTTCCCAGAGGCCTGTGGGTGATAAGGAATATGATATATCCACTTAATGCCATGCCTCTTTGCCCAGGAGTTAATAAGATTATTTCAAAAATGAGTCCCATTGTCTGACTCAATTCTATCTGGGGTTCCATGTCACCACAAAATGTGTCTTTCAAGACCTGAAATTGTGTTCCAAGCCGTGGCGTGGTTTACTGGGTATGTTTCCAGCCAGCCACTTGTGGCCTCCACCATGGTGAGGATGTAACTCTTGCCTTGGCGTGTTCGTGGCAATGGCCCAATGTAATCAATTTGCCAGGCTTCACCATACTGGAACCCCAGCCACCGCCCTCCACTCCAAAGAGGCTTCACTCGTGTGGCTCGCTTGATGGCAGCGCATGTTTCACACTGATGAATAACTTGTGTGATGGCCTCCATGGTCAGATCCACCCCTCGATCACGAGCCCATCTGTATGTTGCATCCTTTCCAAGATGCCCTGATGTTTCGTGGGCCCATTGGGCTATAAATAGCTCACCCTTTCTCTCCCAATCTAGGTCCACCTGAGCTATTCCAATTTTGGTGGCCTTATCTACCCGTTTTTTGTTTTGATGCTCCTCAGTGGCACGACTTCTGGGCACATGGGCATCTACATGGCGTACTTTCACAGTCATGTTTTCTATCCGTGCAGCAATGTCTTGCCATAATGCAGCAGCCCAGATGGGTTTTCCCCTGCGCTGCCAGTTGCTTTTCTTCCACTGCTGCAGCCATCCCCATAGGGCATTAGCCACCATCCAGGAGTCAGTATAGAGTATGGGCCACTTTTCTCTCTCAGCAATCTCTAGGGCTAGTTGGATGGCTTTCACCTCTGCAAACTGGCTTGATTCACCTTCCCCTTCAGCAGTCTCAATGACTTGTCGTGTGGGATTCCACTGTAAGGGCTGTGAGCTTTACCCCAGTCAGACCCAATACACAGGACAAGGGTTAATGGCTTTAAACTGAAAGATCAAAGTAGGTATGAGCAAGAAGTCTTTGACTGTGAGGATGGTGAGACACTGGAACAAGTTACCCTTGGAAATTGTGAATGCCTGGAAGCTTCAAGGCCAGACTGGATGGGGTTTTGAGCAGCCTAGTCTAGTGAAGTGTCCCTGCCCATGAGAGGGGGGCTGGAACTAGAGGTTCTTTAAGGTCCCTTAAAATCCAAACCATTCTATGAGTATGTGTGAATTTGGATCTTTCATACAACTGTATTAGGCACATGAGAGGTAAAAATCTTTGTAAAACAAACAGTCCTTGTAGTTTTTGTGGTCAAAAAAGACGGTCTTACTCTCAAAATTTTCCCTTCATTTTCAACAGATTTCTACTAAAATCCTGTGGCAGGCATTTACAGTAAACTTTCAGTCCCTTTCGACTGCCTGATTGATACAATTTGCTAACAGCAAGGTATTTCTGGCAGATCTCACTCCCTTCACACTGCCTGACTAGCACTAAAAAGGTGTCTGGAGCATCTAGTTTCCCTAGGTGCTTATGCAAAACTGTAAGAAGAAGGAAAACACAATTCATGCTGATATGCTTTTGGCCACTGGCCTAACCCAATGAAAGCATTTTAGATGTTTTATCATATCCTTTTGAATATAATACCTAAAGCCACAGGCATTCATCAAGGTGTAGAAATATGGATATATATGCATACATATATATGGATATATACAATATTATATACTCTTATTTATACTCTGTTGTTGCAGTGGTTCCAAGTCCCCAACAATCCTTTCTCCCCCCCCAGGAAGCTCTGGGCTAGGGACTCCCCTGGGGCAGAGCCCTGGGTGGTTTGCCCTGTAGATGGGCCAGGCTTCCCGGGGGCTGGCTACCCTGTCCCCACCTGCCACTCTCCTGTCTTATCATCTTTGGGCTCCAGAAAGTACATTCTTACTTAGTACTTGATTGTGTCATCCCCTTGCAGGTGTCCCCTTCTCCTCCCCCTTCCCTTCCCAGTTGGTTCCTGTCCCCTGATCCCTCCCTGGTTCCTCCCCTGAGCCCGTCAGTGATTGGTTTGTAATCCCTCAATAAAAGTCTGATGCAGAGGGCGCCCCGGGTCTTTCGCCTGGATGCCCAGAGAGCTGGTAACACTGCGTGACAGTGTCTCTATTATTCTGGGGAGAAAGAACCCTCCCGCAATACTCCAGCTCTTTAGTTACAGTGTCCACCGTAAAGGGGGATGCGGACTGCGGCCAGGGACCTTAACGTCCACAGCAGTGAACTCGCTCAGGTCAGGGACACTGGCTTGTAAATGCCGTGGGGCTGCAGTCTGAGATCCTGGTGGGCAACTGACTGGCCCACGCATCGGCCACATTTGGTGCCCGAACAGGGACCACTAGCTGACCGCTGGTGGTCACTGTGGAGTGACCTTAGCCATGTGGTGGTCGAGCACGCATTAGGAGCAGCTGACGCCCTGAGAAACGTGTCCCCGGTTTTACAGGGCTCGTTCCTAAGGGAGACTGAATAACTCCCCCGAAGATGAAGACGGAGGAGCCTCAGTTGAGCCAGAGCCAGGATTCCAGGAGTTTTCAGTTGGTGCCGGCTGGGAGCGGCTTCGGGGTCTGGGACTAGAAGTCAGAGTCGCTGCAAAAGGGATCGTATGGGTCCACTCAGGTATTTTGTGTAGAGCTCCCTTGCACCACCCCTCTTCCCTTTTTCCTGGATCCTGAGATTTAATTTGTGAGACGACATGGGTGCCAGACTTAGTTGCTCACAACGGGAGGTTTATATCCAAGTTAAGATTACCCTGGGTTCGGGGGCGGGAAAGTACAGAAAAGGGATTCTAAAAAAAGTTTATTAAGTGGATTTTTGTTAACATTCATTCTGTTTCTGTAAAGTTGGTAACTACCTTAAGTTTTTGGGATAAAGTTGGGGAAAAGTTGATTACAGTTATACGTTTGGGGGGCCAGAAATTTTCTAAGTTCTTTTCGTTACTTATTTTAATTTGTGATGCTTTAACGGAAAGGGAAGAAAGTTTGGGGACCCCAGTTAATCCCATCCCCCTTACCCCAAGCCCTTGTTCCTCTCACCCCTCCACCCCATAGCGCGAGGGATTGCGGCGGTTACCCCACTTGTCAGTGCAGGGGGATTCCCCTAATGAGCAGCTGCGCTGCCGCCCCCCCGATCCCCCTCGATCCCTCCTGCACCCCAACTGTTTCGAGACTGGCCACCCCGTTTCGGACTCTTCCTTCACCTTCTTTCCTAATCCCCCATTCCCAGTCATGCCAGTTGCACACCCCCCTAGTTATAGTATCGGCTTGCGAAATCGCTGCGCGAATCTGAATCAAACCGGCCGCGCGGCAGGCTGCACTACGCTGGGGTTTCGAAATCGCGGCACCAGTTTGAATGAAGGAGGCTGCGGTACGCTGCGGTTTCGAAATGTCAGCGTGAGTTTAAATGAAGCCGGCCGCGCGGCAGGCTGCGGTATGCTGGGGTTTCCCAATGGCGGTGCAAGTTTCAATGCGGCTGGCCGTGCGGCAGGCTGCGGTACGCTGGGGTTTCGAAATCTCCAAGCGGGTTTGAACCAAGCCGGCGGCGAGATGGGCTGCAGTATGGTCGTATTACACAATACCGGCGTGGACCAAGACGGCGCCGGCCGCGCGGCGACCAGCGCTGCACGCACAGCCCAAGATGGCGCTGGCCGCATGGCAGGGAGCACCGCCCCTGAGAACGTGCGCACGGGTGCCCTTGCTTTCCCCTCCCGTCCCTCCCCTGACTCCACCCCCCTAGTGCATCACTTCTCGTCGGGTCTCTCCCCGACCACGTCGGTGTGTGTCTCCAGGCTGGGCCCCTGCCTTGTCATCGGGGATTCCTGCCCGGCCCTGACCGCGGTTACCACCCCTGCGCGCGCAACCTCTGCCCCCCCTGCACTGGTGCCTCCGCCCAGTCCACCGGCAACGCCTCCCCTAGTTACCGCCCACACCCGAGCTCCCGTGCTGCTTCTGCCGAGGCGGGGGGGTGCCGGCCCAGCCAGGGCTCCCCCGCTGCTTGATGGAGTGGTAGGGAACCATCAGGCTTACCAGGGCTCGCAACACCTAGAACCCGGAAGTGGGGAGGCCAAAGCCCATGCCGCGGAGCGGGGGAGGGAGGGGGAACAGGGAGCCTGTATTCCAGGTACCATCCCAGCAGCCCATGACACCGGCTCGCACCAAAGAGAAGTGGCTTGGAAACGGAGAAAAAAGAAGAAGACCAACGAAAATAATGAAAATAAAAATCAAGAACCGACTGATTCCTAGACTGCAACATAACTTAAATCGCGTGGCCCAAGGTGTTGAGCTCTTCCTATGAAGCTAAGGCCCAGTCACCCAGCAACTGCCACCACGACCACGACCGCCTGCATCTACTCCAGCTTCATCCTGCACGGCGATGAGGTCACCGAAGCTAAGGACAGTCTGATCTATAGGCCACAGGAGGTGGCCTTCAGAGGATTCTGGACATTGGGTTTCCCCATATTTTTACATTTTGGGTTCTTTTAGTTATCCTTATAGCTGTATGTCTTTTAAGTTAGTCTAAAACCCTTTTATTTTCATTTATATTGATGCCTTTTTCTGGTCTTAGGAAATAAAGGCTCAGACACAGTTAGAGGGTTGGGGGTCGTTTACCTCGGTATTTTAATAGGATCCCATTCGATGGCTTCTGCCGTCCAGGTAGAATGCATCGCAAAAAGCCCCGTCTCCCCAGTCTAGTATACAATTAAAGACTCTACCCATTAGCATATCTACCAGGAGGGCCCAATAAGGGGCTTGGGTGGGCTAACTTCTAGTTTACAAAATCTGTCCTACTAGGAGACCTTGAGGGCCCACGAAAACAGAGTGTTTGGTCTTCTAACTCTACGTGGTTTCAGGGGTGTTTAGTCTACCAGCCTACTAAACACCATGAAACCGGGCTAAATTATCACCTAAAGCATCACAAGTATGCATGCTAATACTTGTGAATATAGGGAACAGTGTAAGAAGTATTCAGGAGAAAAGCAGAAAAATCCTTCAGGCATCAATATACATAAGCGACAGTGTACTACCCCTATTCTTGCCCTATGTGTTTCCCCTGGTCTCTCTTCCCTTACCCCATATCCCATCCCCAGGGGAATTGAGGAGAAGCCGACCGGTTTTTAAGGTCAATGAATTTTTTTAAGAATGTTTCGTGAGTTCTATCAGTTACTTTTATTATGCCTTTTAAATTGTTTTAAAACGCTTTTATTTCCACTTATACAACCCACCTTCTTTTAGTAGTAAAGGCGGGGGAAATGTTGCGGTGCCCCAAGACCCCAAAAACCCTTTTCCCCTCCTAGGAAGATCTGGGCTAGGGACTCCCCTGGGGCAGAGCCCTGGGTGGTTTGCCCTGTAGATGGGCCAGGCTTCCCAGGGGCTGGCTACCCTGTCCCCACCTGCCACTCTCCTGTCTTATCATCTTTGGGCTCCAGAAAGTACATTCTTACTTAGTACTTGATTGTGTCATCCCCTTGCAGGTGTCCCCTTCTCCTCCCCCTTCCCTTCCCAGTTGGTTCCTGTCCCCTGATCCCTCCCTGGTTCCTCCCCTGAGCCCGTCAGTGATTGGTTTGTAATCCCTCAATAAAAGTCTGATGCAGAGGGCGCCCCGGGTCTTTTGCCTGGATGCCCAGAGAGCTGGTAACACTGCGTGACAGTGTCTCTATTATTCTGGGGAGAAAGAACCCTCCCGCAATACTCCAGCTCTTTAGTTACAGTGTCCACCGTAAAGGGGGATGCGGACTGCGGCCAGGGACGTTAACGTCCACAGCAGTGAACTCGCTCAGGTCAGGGACACTGGCTTGTAAACGCCGTGGGGCTGCAGTCTGAGACCCTGGTGGGCAGCTGGCTGGCCCACGCCATCGGCCACATTCTGTTCTTTTCTTGTGAATTCATACCACTTGCTTTGTTTTTTGCTTTCTAGTTAACACCTAGTTTTCAAATAATTGCATGTCATAATGTCATGCTTTCATTACCATGGGATAACTGTCAACTGAAGCCCATAATTTTAGACAGAGAGCCAGGATTGCTTTTTTCTGCCATGTACACCACCTTAAATTTAACTATACCGATTTTCATTCTGTTTGCCACACACTCAATTCAGTTAAGTCCCCTGGCAAATTTTCATTGTTGGTGTTACCTTACCTACCCAGAGTAAGTTTGAAAATAGCACCAAACTGAAACATATCACTGCTTACTGGGATTTTTTTCCACATTATTTATGAATATATTGAAAAGCCTATATTCAATAAAGATATTGCAAACTTCATGGGAAACCATTCTTCATTGATCAAAGTACCATACATTTTAATCAAGTATTTATCCTTGCAAACTTAAACACTATTTATTTTCGTTTATAACGTCTGGTAAAGTACCAGAGTTAACATATTTTATAAATTTTGGCCAAATGTATTAATTAACAGGATTCACATAACAACCAGTTCTCTCAAAGCAGCACCATATATGCAAAATGAAAAAATCCTTTTACAACAGCCATGTTTGCTTGTCCAAAAACATATGATATTTACTCATTCATTCATTAATTCTATTATCCACTCAATAATCAATAATGAAAAGGAAAAATCACGACTTCAAATGCATTCATATGGTAGTAGGAAGAGTTTGTGTTTTGCAATGATCAATTACACAAAATGATGGAGGCAATTGAATGTTTTCCTTAGAATAACAGAAACACCACAGTTATATTAAAAAGTGCTTTATTTTCACACACAATTTCTTCTGTCTGTATTTCTGTCTAAAGATTATGTTAGACATTTGTAACAACTGCAAAAATGGTCTGCATTAATGAACACACATTTCAGTTGTTTATAAGACTGCTAATATTTTAGCCTATGAAATCATTATGTAAATTAAACTAATTTCCATCGCAGCCACTCAACTTGAAACAGCTGCACAAACCAGGATTTTTCCCTTTCTAAAGAAATCTGCATACTATTGTGTTTTGTATCTGTCGTGGGTTGACCCCGGCTAGGTGCCAGGTGCCCACTCAGTCACTCTATCACTCCCTCTCCCACTGGGAGAGGGGAGAGGATAATATTGAAAAAGACTGTCAGGGTAAGAAAAGGCAGTTTTATTACAGCAGGGAAAAAATAGAACAAGCAAGCTGAGAGTTGCGCGCGCAAGAGCAGAGGGGAAAACAATCAATCTCTACTTCCCATCAGTAGCGATGTCCGGACACTTTCTGGGAAGCAGGGCTTCAGCACGCGTGACGGTTGTTCAAGGAGGCAAACATGGACCAGCCCTGAGTGCCTCCTCCTCCTCCTCTCTTCCTTCCCTTATATATCTGAGCTGATGTCATATGGTATGGAATATCCCTTTGGCTGACTGGGGTCAGCTGGCCTGCTGGTGTCCCCTCCCAGGATCTTGCCCCCCCCATCCCCTTCAGTGGGGGAAGGAATGTCACAGGGACAGAACAGCTTGGCAGTAGCCAAAACACTGCTCTGTTATCAACTCCAGCTACCAATACAAAGTACAGCAGTGTAAGGGCTGTGAGCTTTACCCCAGTCAGACCCAATACAGTATCACAATTATACAGCACCAGTATTGTCCTTTACTGAAACAAAAGATAATTTGAAGCCATGGTCCATATTTTAGGTGCTTGCTGTGATACTCACCTTACCATCTGTTCACATTAATCTCTTAAAGAACCCGTTCAAAAGCATGCCAAATATAATCAGATTTATGGTAAAAAATATTTGTAATCAGAGGCAGAAAGGAGCACCTGATCACTAGATGTAGTGAAGTTTTATGTACATCTTCAGCCAGGCACCTTTAGGCTTGCATTACCATAATTGACAGCTTTTCTTCTTTTGAAAACACCCACTTGACAAAGTGGACAAGATAATCAGGCTACTATATTAGCTCTTCAGGTTTTATGACCAAGTAACTCTACAGAGAAAGAGCATGATTTGGCCTCTCCATTTCCTTCTCCTTCTTATCACCCACTACAGTAGACTAGCAAAACAACTTACATCTTTGTAGTGGTTTCAGTTCGCCTATTCAGGTTTGTGGCTGAATGTCAGCACACTTACCTAAATTTACTTGATTGCTTGTTGTGAGATAAGGATTAGGAGTAGGCAAAGCAGGCTCAAACTTTATAAAGTACAAAGAAGTTTTATTAATATATCTAAGACAAAGGGAAAAGAAAAAAAAAACCTAAGAAAAACTAGAACAAACTCCTCAGACCACCCCTCCTTCCCCACCTCTCTATTTCATTTTCTCTGACAACATACAAAAGACAACACTTCGACTTCCAGTCAATTTACTACTTCAGAAACAGCTCTTGTTTTAGTTTATTTAGGGAGAGAAGTTTCTTTTGCTTACACTATGAATCTTCTGTAAGAAAAATACAGTTTTTATGGGTCTTCTGCCTCACCATTAACCGCCGCCCGGAGAAAAGTCTAGCTTAATGGTGGATCTCTCCCACCCAGTAGCCTTCCCACAGCCACTATGGTGGGTTATGAACAGTCCACAGGGTACCTGTTTTAAGGATGCTCAGTTCAATTGCAGCAACAAAGAAAATCTCTTCTTCTGTGCTTAGCAACACAGGTTCTCTTGACAACTCAGGTTCTCTAGCATTCTCCCTGAGACCAGGGCTCTGGGTCACAGCGTCTCTTCTTTCTTAGTTTTAGTTTCTCATCAGGCTGTACTTTTTCAACACTTACTTGTCTGTACTTAAGTATTTTAGTTCATTGACTGTAATAAGAACCTCACATCCCCCTTTAGACTATATTTTCATATGTTACAGAGAATTTATTAGCTCAGTCTCTAACTATGGTTCTCCAAAAGAGTTTTCAGCTTCACTCTTGAAGCAACTTCCCATGCACCCCCTTTTTAGTATCAGTTCTGCTTTCCTCACTGACTGTAAAGTCTCTGCGCTGCACTATGTCGATGTCCTCACTCGTTCCTCTCTCTGCGAAGAAGAATGAGTGTCTGTGAGTGTAGTCCAGGCATGAAGAGAGTTAATCTCTGTCTCTCTCTCTCTCCGGCAGTGTGAAAATCACGTGCTCCCTCCCGGGCTGTTTGAACAGGTCCGAGCTGGATGCCAGACGCTCTCAAAAGTCTCTGCCTGGCTCTGCCAAGCTAGCTCGGCCTGGTAGGGCCATCTGGGCCCGGGGTGACAGGGCAGGGCCTGGCCCGAGCTAGATAAAGTCCGGCCTGGTCCTTGCCTGGCCCGGAGCAGGGGCCTGGCTCTCCCTCTTGTGTAGCTGGCACACCGGCTGAGCTGTATCTGCTGAAAATTCCAATCGTTTCCTCCCCCATGCCTGCCTGGCTGCAGCGGCACGGCTGCCATAAAACCTCCCTTCCCCCCCCCCCCCCATCCCTCCTTTGGAAAGAGACAGGGCAGGGCCTGGCCCGAGCTGGATGGAGTCTGGCCTGGTCCTTGCCTGGCCTGGCTCTCTCTCTCTCGTGTAGCTGACACACCGGCTGAGCTAGATCTGCTGAAAATTCCAATCGTTTCCTCCCCCATTCCTGGCTGCAGCGGCACGGCTGCCATAGAACCTCCCTTCCCCCCCCCCCATCCCTCCTTTGGAAGGAGGTGGGGGGGGGGGCCTTACCAGCAAGAGAAGCAGGAGCTGCTCCTCTCTACACAACAGCAGCAGGTCCAAAGAAGAAGAGCTTCAGAAAGTCTCTGCTTATATATGGTTTTTTCCTCGAAGGCAGATCAACTTTTTAATTAGTTTACTTACCTATCAATCTTTAAAACTACTTGATTATTAGCTCTCTCTCTCGCAGGAAGGAAGTTGTATTCCTTCCTGCATTCTTGCAGCACAGATCACTTCCTAGATTTTGACCCCTCTGGCCTAACCCAAGACAATCTTTAATATTAAAATGCTATTACTTAATGAATACAGTTGAAAACACAGGGAGTGTCATATATTCTTAACACCAAAAAGATCGTAGAATCATAGAATAGTTTGAGTTGGAAGGGACCTAAAGGTCTTGTAGTCCAATCCCCCTGCAATGATTAGGGACATCTTCAGCCAGATCAGGTTGCTCAGAGCCCCATCCAAAACTGACCTTAAATGTTTCCAGGGGTGAGACATTTATCACCTCTCTGGGCAACCTGTGCAAGTGTTTCATCAACTTCATTGTAAAAAACTTCCTTCTTATATCTAATCTAAATCAACCCTCCTTGAGTTAAAAACTGTTACACCTTGCCCTACTGTGACATGCTCTGCTAAAAAGTTTGTATTCATCTTTAAAAATCCACAAATCCCCTTTAGGTATTGGAAGGCTGCAATAAGGTCTCCCTGGAGCCTTCTCCAAGCTGAGTGACCCCAACTCTTTCAGACTGTCTTCATAGGAGAGGTGCTCCAGCCATCTGATCATCTTTGTGTCACTCCTCAGAGCTCCAACAATTACATGTCTGTCTTACACTGGGTGCGCCAGAGTTGAATGCAGCACTTCATGTAAGGTGTCACCAGAGCAGAATAGAGGTAAAAAATCACCTCCCTCAACCTGCTGGTCATGCTTCTTCTGATGCAGACCAGGAACAAAGACTGAGCAAGAAAAATGAATTTGAGCAGCAGGAAAGAGAGGAAGCCACAAAAAAATAAGGCTACTCCCAGTCTTTTAGAATCTACAACCTCTCTTGTACCCTGAGCCCCCTTATAATTATCCTTCCTAGCTCTCTCTCTCTCCTGTCCAAAATGCAGTCTGTAATGATTATGAAATTGAAATTTCTTTCACTCAAAAGTCTGGACTCACTTCTAATTATATAAATTCAGAGGTTATACAAATTGTGGTTACAGATGATAAAATTAGGAGAAATAGAAAATTTAATATAGAGAAGTTGGAAGATAAGCAGGAACCAAAAAGCTCAGTGAAAGAAGGTTCATTCTTCATGTAACAGTTATCAAAGTTTTAGTCTATTATCTGTTAAAAAAAAAATCCCAACAAACTGGTAAAGTACTTTTTCATTGAAGACTAAGACATATGGTAGAAAAATATGACTATAAGGGCACAAACATGTTAAACATCAGTTATATTTGGCACAGCCATAGATTTCAGCACCTTTCTGTGGCCGTTGGCTTGGGCCGGCCAGCTGCCCACCAGGGTCTCAGACTGCAGCCCCATGGCGTTTACAAGCCAGCGTCCCAGACCTGAGCGGGTTCACTGCTGTCGGGTCTCACGCCCCTTGCCGCAGGCTGCGCCTCCCTTTATGGTGGACACTGTAACTGAAGAGCCGGAGTATCGTGGGAGGGTTCCTTCACCCGGGATAATAGAGACACCGAGTTGCTAGCTCTCTGGGCACCCAGGTGAAAGACCCGGGGCACTTTCTGCATCAGACTTTTATTGAGGGATTACAAACCAATCACTGATGGGCTCGGGGGAGGAACCAGGGAGGGATCAGGGGACAGGAACCAACTGGGAAAGGAAGGGGGAGGAGAAGGGGAGACTGGCAGGGGATAATACAATCAAGTACTGAGTTCTGGAGCCTAAAGATGATAAGACAGGAGAGTGGCAGGTGGGGACAGGGTAGCCAGCCCCCGGGAAGCCCGGCCCATCTACAGGGCAAACCACCCCGGGCTCTGCTCCAGGGGAGTCCCCAGCCCCGGGCTTCCTAGTGGGGGGGAAAAGGGTTTTCTGGGGACTTGGAACCACCACAACACCTTTCGCCTAGCCAGGCGGGTGAACACAAGCAGGTGCAGAAAGCAGGACAATAAAATACCAAAGTCACATTTAGAGATCACACAAATGCAAGTATGTATCAGTATCTCTGACTTTAGTTGAAAAAATGGGTTTGTGCGTTTACTAAAATTACTGATACTTGTTATGATATTTGATTCTGATGAATTCTAAAACTTTGTATCACTTTAATTTTCTAATTACAAGACAACATGAGTCCCAATTAAAAAATTAGGCAATCATAAACACCACATTTACATTCATCTATTACTCCTTCTCAGTTAGCAATACTAGCTTATACTACAATCAACAGGTTTAAAAATATTATTTTTATAAAAGAAAGTCTTAGATTTCATTGAATAGCCATACAGCCATGTCAAAAATTATGATCTTACTCCCTGACATATTTGAAGCAGGTTTTAAAGGCACCATACTGTCCTGAACAAAGTTCTCTAACCCATGCTCATGAAATGAATGTTGCATAACATATTTCTAAACTGGGCCTATACCTATTTCAGAGACATCAAATAGGTCAAATAGGTCAAATAGGACAAGGCCACATTAAAACATCATCTTCTACTTCATCTATCTTTATCCATTTGGCCAGCAAATTCAAATGCAATTCAGAAGGATGATGACTTAAAATACTTCATTTTGAAATAGTACTCATTCCAAACCATTTCAGAAAGTAATCTATTTAACAAAATAAAGGTCAAGTGCCAATTAGTATTACATGTGATTTGTAATGTTACATTTTAAGAGAAGGGAGCAAAATACACCTGATGTATTTGTAATAGCTTTTTTCAATCTATCAGATTGCATGAATAGAAGGATAACCATAATGAGCAGGACCAAGCCCCAAATGGTTACTGTGCAAAACTAAACAATGGCAGATCTGTTTCTGACCAGAGAGCTTACAATGCAAATGATATTATTCTTTGCAAATGAAATATAGAAAAGAATGGAAAAAAACAAACTAGCAGAAGTATTTAAATTGATAAGAAGCACTCTCAATTAAAGGGGCTTTCAATATCCTGTGCTAGTTTCCTGAAATGCTAAGCTTACATTGATGCAATGTAGCACTTGTCAGTGAAGGTATTTCACCCCTGAATCTATAAAACAGACTACAATGAATCAAATATTCATTTGAACTGTGTCCCAAGCTATGTCCAAATGTATGTGTGGTTGATAGCTGTACTCTTCAAGCCCACCTAGCAGCAAAGTGACTAACCACAGTTATCAACTTAGAATTGTCACTGTCTCTTTTAAATATCCTGCTCCAAACTAATGAGAGGAGTTATCTGAAGCACTACCACAGTACCATTTGCTGCTGTGAAGGGACTGTAATTAGCTTGGAAATTGTTTTAATTTGTTTGATTAGTCTCTACAAAAAACAGATCATCTGAAATATTTCTTCCCTGTTTTGATACCTAAATTACTTTTTCCTTGGGATCATTACAGACAGCATGTACAGTGACACCTTAGTTGTAAGAGTCAGCTTTTACAGCGTCTGCTATTCAGACTAGAATCTTCCCTGCTGAGCATCTATTAAAAGCTGATTTTTTTTCTTTAACTTTCCAATTAAAATTGCTCAACTATTATTGGAAACCAGGTAGAGGTAGAATATATTATTCTGCCAATACTATGATGTTCTTACAATGATTTCACTGAGAAATTTAAATGACCCTTTCTTTTGAACCAGATCTTCAAATCTCTCCAGAGATTAAATTCCTATAAATTTATAATGTCTTCTGAGCTCACAAAACCCTATTTAAATCCTGCAAAGTAACAAACCTTTACAGACTGCCCTTTGCTTATACTCTGTTGAGGTCTCCTACTTTACCCTAAAACAACCTTCTTTATACTGAACACATTCAATCCCCACATAGTGCCAGCATGGTTCATCTACTCCCAAAGGAAACCTCTGCATGTTTACCAGCTTTATTGACTCTCCAAATTAAGCTAATCATGCCAGAAACCAGTCCTTGATTCAATAGTTTCTGTAAATAATACACTGAAGACTGTGTATCATGCTAGGTTATTAGTATCATGATCCACTTCAGGGATATCAAGCATTCAATCTTCTTCATGCAATTGCTACCCCAGGCCTGGTATTTGATGATGCAGAGGTTCAGCATGAGAACCAAAATCAAGCAGAATGCCTCTCCTGCACTCTCAGTAGCTCTACCAAAGGCACCTAGGATAGCCAGAGAAAGTAACAGTAGCTTGTCTTGCTGGAAGCTGGAAACAGACGTAGACCAGATAGTGACCTGGGGCAAAGGTGGGGAGACAGCAGAAAAACAGGATGAAAAGACACACAGAAAATTGTCTTCACAAGTCTACATACTCCTTTTCAGAACACAACTTGGGTTTGTCAAGTATGAAAACTAGTCCTATGGCACCAATTACTAGCAAAAGCTAAAGTTAATGCTTCATCCCTCCATGCTGTTGCTTATATAGCCCAGTACCAGCTTGCATTTACTAAATAGCTTGATATTCTTTCAACACAATAGACAGCAACTAAAACAGAGGCTTGTATTTGCATGTACCTCTTGTTTTTCCATATTTCTTTCATAAACAATAACTTTTTTTAGTGAGAAAAGACAACTTGTTTCATTTCAATGGTTATTTTGCTCTTCTCAATATTTAACTGTGGTCTGTAAAGAAAAAAAGGCATTGCAGTGCCTTCCTATTATTTCAAACACTAATGTCAATTTGATTGGCCTGTTTGTCAAGACAGCTATCATATTAACATAATTCTTTTAGAAGAATGTATTGTTCATGTGTGTCTTAAATAATGAAAGTGTTGTTATTTTGAGTCTCTTTCTTAACCATATTCTGTTCATTTTAATCTTAGATACCACCCAATTTTGCTGAAATGTCAGTTTTTGGATCAGGCTTCACCTTTCTTTCTTTCCTTCCCAGACTAATCTGAACCTTATGTCTTTTCATTATATCTTATATCTCTCCAATTCAGAACTCCTTGCTTACTGAAAAATGCACTGTCCCTGAAGTTTCATTTTGTTTGAGCAAGTTTTCCCACATCTCTAACCATTTCCTTTTACATTTGCCCCTAGGCTATTTTAGAATCTACATTCTCAGGATGTATCTGTATAGGATGATGGCATGTCAAGATTAATCCAGAGCCATAATACTAAGTACACTCATCACCTGCAAAGGATTTTACTATCTTGAAAAGATAACACTATCACACTTTCTTGCTTGCAGCTTTGATTGACAGGACACTGTTTCCCGTTACAAGGAAAACAATAATCAGATCTCAGAGTAGGAACAGCTACTGCTTATATTAGAGGTACTTCATTTGGTGGTGTCCCAGAAATTTGAGATGAAAATTAATTTCTCTTGGCCAGTACGGTGATGGTGGGATCAAATCAGAGCATTCCAGTGCTTCCACTGTTACAAGAACAAACTATTGAAATACACCTCCTTTTACAGATACCTTATATTACAGTCATCAAAAAGAAACCACATTGCTCCTGGAGCCTACAGAGTCTTCATCACTGGAAGTTTTTAAGGACAGGTTAAACCATTGCTGACAGCGTGTTAATTCTACTTGGAGAAACATTCAAGGGACACGTGGGCAAGAGGCAATCACTGCAGACAGGAAGTCAAGATCCAGCACGCAGCATTAATGTGCACATGTGCACATGTGTGTATGACTAACAGAAGTCCAAAAACATCCAATGAACAAGGAGTTTTGATTCCCCTGCTCATCACACTGGACACAAAGCTGAAGATTGCTTGTTGTTCCTTCTGCAGGTAGCAATCTTGCACTGAGCACCCAATGGACAATTTCACTGCACAGAAAAAGGATTCTTCGATTCAAAATGGTGCTTAGAGCACTGGGATGAACTACACAATGTTGCAGTTGTCATGGCAACGTCGGCCCCGGGCTCCTGGAAGGAAGGGTGGTGGGTGAAACCATCTCGTGGAAAGAATCCCCCGGGAGCCATCCCGACCTTGGTTTAGTCCATTTAGTCTAGGTTACGCCTCTGTTTGATAATTTGTTAGTTGTGTTGTCTGTCAAGTTTTGTATCCTCCCCTGTTTCTGGAAAGCTCCGTGCAGGTGCTTCTCGGATTGGTCCCTGAACCTTTCTCCCTCCCTCCCTTACTCCCGGTTGGTTTGTGATTCCTCTCCCCGCCCCAACTCCTCCCCCTTGCTCTGCCGTGATTGGTTGCCTGAGTTGTTTATCCGTCCCTGCACAGCCTTGTCCGGCGCCATTGTGCTTGGGACGAGGATCAATAAACGTTCCTGTTGCCCAGCACAGTCGCCGCTCCTTATTGTCTTGATTTCGCAGCTACTGGTAGCAAGAACCCACGCTTGCGAACACCGAAACCTCAGCACTTGGGATTAGCGTTGCTGTGGGCAGGGAAACCTTAGCCCGGGTGGCGCCCGGGCGGCTGAGGCAACCATCCAGCAGGTGACCACGAGGCCGCGAAGCCACGAGGTACACTTATTATTTTTAATAAGTGGCGCCCAACGCTGCTGCTACGCAAGTAGCTTCAGAAGAGGACTCTCTTGATACCGAGAAGACCCTGTTGGAGCGCTCCTTGCTACGTGTCCTGAACCCTCTTGTGGAGGTACGGACTCGTAGAAAAGCCGGCGACTCCCTCGACCTCGACGGACTGAGGCATCGAGGTGAAACCGAGCTCATCAAGGCACCTCACATCTCTCGTTTGTGGATTTACTTTGGCGGTCGTCGCGAGGAGCAGAAGCCTCGGACGTTGAAAAAACCCCTGCAGGTCGCCGCGGAGGTCGAGTGTCCCTCCGGGTGAGTTAACCGCCACGTTTTCTACTTTATTTTAGAGAGTGGGGAATTAACCTCTCTTGTTATAGGATGGGCAACCATCAAAGCAAGAGGGAGAAGGAGCTAAGTTTTTTGTATTATAGTTTAAAATACCGTTTAGTTGATTCGGGGGAAAGTTTTGATAAAAAGTTACTAAAAAAGTTTTTGAAATGGGTACTTGGGAACATTCCTTTCGTTCATCCTAAGTCGGTTTTTACGCTTTTGTATTGGGATGACGTCGGGGAAAAATTAACCGATAGATTTGAGGGGGGAGATTTTTCAGTTAAACGGTTTTTTGGGTTGCAGACTTTAATTTATAATGTTTTAGTTAATGAGTTTGGGGAGGGTTCGAGTGCGGTTGACGTTAGTTCCCCTACCCCTGATCGTGTTCCTGAACCCCTCATTCCGCCCCCCTCTATCCCGGTGGCTGACCATGCGCCGGTACGCCCGTCTCGCGAAAGCAAGCGGGTTGAAATCGGAGACGATGGAAGTCTCCACCGAAGCACGGCAGTCACCAACCCTTTCTACCCTGAGTCTGGCCAGCTCAGGGTGGACCCATTCCTCACAATTTACCCCAGTTCGCCGTCCCCAGTTGCGCCCGTTGCGCGGATTCCCCCTCCGAGTTATAGTAGTTTTGAATTTAAGGGAACGCCACAAAATGGCGTCGGGAGAAATTTTGCTGCGCCATTGCAAGATGGCGGATCGGGACTTTTGCCGCAATGCGGCAGCGGTTTGGACTTTGGCGCGCGCGCGAACCGGAGTGACGTGAATCCCTTCTACCCCGCCCCCTCCTCCTTAGCCCCCACCCCCGCGTCGAGTTACACGTCGGTCACACCCCCTGCGGCCGATGATGTCACTGCGTCGGGGCCCCTCCTTCCTCCCGCCCACGAAGTTCCCCGCCCCTTCGATCGCCCCACCCCTTACCCTGTAACTCCCACCCCAGTCCCGCCTCCAATCCCGCCCAGACCCGCCCCTGCCGGGAACCCCGCCCCTCCCGTTGGCGTGCCCGCCCCCTTGTTTACCCACGCTGTACCCTTCCGGTTTCCCACGGTCTACCTTCCGGTTCCCACGGTCCTACCCCGGAAGCGGGAAGGGATGAGGCCTATCCCACCCGGGCCTCCGAGGTCTATACCACCGGGGCCTCTCCCCCATCGCAGTTGCCGGTAGCCGTGCCCTTTGCGGCACCGGTGACGTACAACCGGCAGCGTAACACCGCGCGGTGGGAACCCATACAGCAAGGAGTAATTAAGGATATTTGCAAAGCGAGTCAGGAGTTTGGGCGCGCGTCTCCCTATTTCAAGGGGTTGATAAACTCCACGTTTGAAGCATCGTTGTTGGTGCCACACGATTTAAAACTCCTGATGTCGAGCCTTTTAATCGAACCGGATTTCTGGGTTTGGGAAAGCAGGTGGCACAGGGAGCTGCAAAAGTTACTTGCCACCTATCGCGGTGACCCCGCCAAAGCCTCCCTCACTATGGAACACCTTAGTGGGGAGGGAGCGTTTTCGGAACCCGGGGAGCAAGCCAAAAACATTCCGGCTGAAGTCCTTAAAGACATACAGCGGGCAGCGCGATCGGTGCTGTTTAGTTTAGCCGCTGACGATGACCCTGCTCAGGGTTACACTGCCATAAAGCAGGGTCCCCAAGAGAGGTTTGTTACCTTTGTAAATAGACTTCGGGAGTCCGTGGCGCGTGCAGTTACCAACCCGGTCGTGCAAAAAGAGATGCTAGTAGAACTTGTTAGGGAGAACTCTAACGAGGAGTGCCGTAGGGTCATTGAGCTGATGCCTTGGGAGCCTCCGCCTACCATCGAGCTTATTACTGAGCGCTGCTCCCAAGTGAGGCTGCCAAAGCCAGAGACCCCTGACTTGGCGAAAGTAAAACCCAAACCCACGCATTCCTATGGCGTCACAGCAGCGCCAGCTGAAAAACGTTGTTATAACTGTGGGAAGTTGGGTCATTTTATCAAAGACTGTAGACTCCCTCGCAAAGGACATTTTAACTGCACTAACTCTGTGAATCCCGAGTTACCGGCAGGTCCCGCCTCTCATCAAAACAACGTGACAGCCCAACCCACGCCGTGTTCCTGTTGCCACTCCTCGGGAAACGGGAAGGGGAGGGCGGGTCAGTGCCGCGCTCCGCAATAAATAAGTTAAACGCTGCACCTGGAGAGTCCACGACATCGACTTCACCAACCTACAGAGAACTCACGAGAATTCAACAGCTAGCGCGTCCACATTCGACAACGCGGCACTCTGCAGAGCCCTCGCCGAGTGACTCCAATCGCCTGGATGTGGTGAGCTCGTTCGTTTTACATCTCACGGACACTACACCTCACCACGTTGCTGTGGAACTGATAAATGCACCACACCACCCGTGCACATTACTTATAGTGGGAGATTCTATAAGAGGTCCCCCAGGACTTTTTGTTATTCCGGAAGTGAAACTTTATCAACCTAAAAAACCTATCGGTGTCACCATCATGTTAAATACCACACCCTGGTTTTTGCCTAAAGGGACTTGGCTAGGCCAAGCACTGATTTTACCCGAGAACATCCCTAGGGACACACGAACTCCGTTTGTATGGTGGACCCAGGTAGTTGGTACAGACAAACCATTCACTGACTGTAAGCTTATTAATGGCCAGAGTTCTGTCACCAGGGCAGGAATGATAGATACGGGATCTGATGTTACTATCATCGCTGACACAGAGTGGCCATCTGACTGGGGCACCAAAGACTTGAACGAATCCCTAAAGGGAGTCGGGGGAACAGTGTCTGCTAAAAGGGCAAAATCGGACATTCTTATCGAGGGTCCCGATGGACATGTAGGGACCGTGAGGCCATTCATAGTTTCCTCGGGTTTTACACTGTGGGGCAGAGACCTGCTAGACCAGTGGGGTGCGAGGATTGAGATCCCTCCGCCTCAGGATTTTTAGTGGGGGCCACCTCAAAGCGCGCTGGGCCACAAGTTCCACCCATTAAGTGGCTCTCTGATAAACCCATCCGGATTGAGCAGTGGCCCCTACGAGGTGATAAGTTAAGCGCGCTCCACGAACTGGTCAACGAACAGCTGAGACTAGGTCGCATTACACCATCCCACAGCCCGTGGAACTCTCCGATATTTGTAATAAAAAAGCCCAAATCTGACAGTTACAGGCTACTGCACGACCTTCGTGCCATTAATGCGGTGATAGAGGAGATGGGCCCCCTGCAGCCTGGACTCCCATCACCAGCAATGTTGCCAAGGGGGTGGCCCGTCACCATAATAGACATTAAAGACTGTTTCTTTAGTATCCCTCTGCATCCTGCAGATGCTCCCAGGTTTGCCTTCACAGTGCCTGCAATCAATCGGGAGGAACCTGTGCGACGCTACCATTGGCTCGTCCTCCCCCAGGGAATGAGAAATTCCCCCTCCCTTTGCCAATGGTACGTCTCCGGGGTCCTCTCTCCGGTACGAAAGGCATTTCCAGCCGTTCGTATCCTTCACTACATGGACGACATACTCGTCTGCGCACCTTCACAAGAACAGCTACAACCAGCCCTGACTGCAGTTCTCCAGGCCATCGAGAACGTCGGTATGAAGGTGAATCCTAAGAAAATACAGTCCACGTCACCTTGGAATTATTTGGGGTCACGTATCACCAGCACCTTCATTGAGCCTCAACTGATGAAACTTCCTGAAGAGCCTGCCACGCTTCGTGAGTTGCATCAGTTGTGTGGATCTATCAATTGGCTGCGACCCTTCCTAGGACTGAAGAACACAGACTTGCAGCCTTTGTTTCAACTCCTGCGGGGAGGCCGTGCCCTGGATGCACCCATTCAATTCACCACGGAGGCGAGAGGGGCAGTTGGTAAAGTACTAACAGCACTACACACAAAACGGACACATAGGATTAACCCGGTTCTTCCCTTCCGTTTCAGCATTCTAGGGAAGAACCCGAAGTACCATGGGTTAATATTTCAATGGGATGAGCAGGTGAGGGATCCCCTCCTGATAGTGGAGTGGATATTCCTACCTAATACGCCATCCAAAACAATCACGACGCCACAAGAGTTGGTGGCCGAGCTTATAATCAAAGCTCGCCAGCGTCTCCGTGCCCTGGCTGGCTGTGATTTTGCGTGCATCCAAACCCCCTGGAAGAGAGATCAATTTGAGTCTGTCTTCCAGGAGAGTGAACATCTCCAATTAGCTCTGGAAAACTTCTCCGGTCAAATTGGGCACCAAAAGCTAAAACACCATCTTTTTAATTCGGAATTTCATTTGGCCCCAGAATTTGTTCAAAGTAAAACTCCAATTCCTGATGCCCTAACCATTTTCACAGACGGCTCTGGGTCCTCCCACAAGGCTGTGCTGACGTGGGAAAATCCAGAGACCCTCGAGTGGGAAGAGGAAATTCTGGTGGTTGAGGGTTCTCCTCAAATTGCTGAGTTATCCGCCGTTGTTAAGGCATTCGAGCGGTTCCAGGAGCAACCGATAAATTTGGTGACAGATTCGGCCTATGTAGCGGGGATTGTTTCCAGGATTGAACATTCTCTATTGAAAGAGGTGAGTCATCAAAGACTTTTTGGGTTGCTTGCATCTTTGTTACAGCTCCTTTCCCACCGCAAGCATCCCTTCTTTGTAATGCACACAAGGTCACACACCAACCTACCCGGTTACATCGCAGAAGGTAATCAGAGAGCTGATGCATTAGCGATGTCTGTGCACAATTGTTCAGTTCCTGACGTTGTGGCACAGGCACGTTTAAGCCACCAATTCTACCATCAAAATGCCCCTGCCCTCCGTAGGATGTTTAACCTGTCCTCGGAGCAGGCTAGGGCCATAGTGGCAACATGCCCGTCCTGTCAGAAACATCAGATTCCTGCCTTTAACGCTGGGGTCAATCCCCGAGGTCTCCATTCTAACGAGGTATGGCAAGCAGACATAACCCATTATGCACCTTTTGGTCGTCTTAAATATATTCATGTATCAACTGACACATTTTCTGGTGCCACCTTTGCGTCGGTTCACACCGGAGAAAAGGCAAGAGACGTTAAAAAACATTTTCTAATGGCATTTTCTGTTTTAGGAGTGCCAAAGTCTATAAAAACTGATAATGGACCTTGTTATGTTTCAGCTAGTTTTAAAAAATTTTTACAGGAATGGGGAATTAGCCATACCACCGGCATACCCCATTCCCCAACTGGCCAAGCTATAGTTGAAAGAAAACATCAGGAGATTAAACGCATCCTTGAGCAGCAGCAGCGGGGAGGGACAGAGGAAAAGACACCCATTGAGCGACTCTGTAAGGCGTTGTTTACCTTAAATTTTCTAAATTGTACTGATTCGGAGCCTTCCCCCCCCGTCTTTAGACATTTCACAAATTCGGCCAGGATGAAATTGACAGAAAAACCTCTTGTGCTGTTCAAGGATCCGGAAAATAGTCAGATTAAAGGTCCAGTCGAGCTGATTGTATGGGGAAGAGGGTATGGGTGTGTTTCTACAACAGCAGGTCCCCGGTGGATCCCGGCGAGAGCAATCCGCCCATACCTCCAGAGTGACCCACAGACCCCACAGGACAACCAGAACGTCAGCTTCGCATGGAAGCGAAGAAGAAAGAAGGCAACATCATAGACTGTGTTCCAACCATGAGCAGCTAAGAGCACCAGCAACAATGCTCAAAACCTTCACAGCCCTACTCCCCTTTCCCCTTTTCCCCACCCCACACTTACCTGAATGTTCTATCCTTACCCTGTCCTTGTTGAATGTTCTGAGAGGGGAAGAGTTGGTAGAAGTCAACTTTGCTGGGAAAGAGTTGTTTATACTTACCTTCCTGTTTCAGTACACCTTGATAACAGAAGTAATGGAGCTGGAAAGTGTGACCAAAATTCTGCTGTCCCTGTGGCTGCTGGCGACGATGACTCACCGTGGGCCAGAGACATCCGGCTGGATCCTTCCGCAACCGAAGGAGAATGTGTGGGTCACGCTCGCCAAGTCATTGAAACAAGACAATCTCTGTTTGAATACGGATGCTGCCGAGAACCCCCTGTCAACCTGTCTGGTGGGTATCCCTATGCAAGAACAAGATCCTGTTCTTGCAAGTCTGAGGCCCAATTCTGTAAAATCATGGGATGCCTGGCTTGAGACTCTAAAACATGCAGTAGACGAAAGAAATTTCGATGTGGAACCCCAAGAATTGGAACTGCTGGGGTCCGCACAAGCCAAATTCTGCGTGGAGTTTCAATACACGCTGACGGGGAACGAGCCCTATCGGGCTCAAATTGGAGACATTAAAAGAACTAATGTGAGTCCTCACAAACGTTCCATCTATACTTTTGATAAGTGGTGTGCACGTACTATTACCACACCTGCTACACCGTCGAGAGCCAGAGCACTTGGTGGTCCCCTCCGCCTACCAACAGGAGTGTTTCTTATCTGCAGGGACCGCATGTGGGCCGGGATACCGTCCCGTCCGGTAGGAGGGCCTTGCACGTTGGGCGAAGTAACCGTCCTAGCCCCTGGCAAAACGCAAATTCTTAATTGGACAAAAACCAATTCGGCACGTAAAAAACGAGAAATTGACCATTGGGATGAAAATTGCAATTCAGAAGTTAATCATTGGAGCTTTTCAAAGAGGGTGGTTGCTTCTGTCTTTGTGCCCTGGGCAGCAGCAGCTAAGGCCCTGGGGGAATTAGGTCACCTTGAATGTTGGCTTGGCAAACACGCCAACATGACGTCCCGTGCTTTGGCCCAATTACTTCAGGACGGAGACACCACCAGACGAGCCACCTTGCAGAACAGGGCGGCTATAGACTTCTTACTCCTCGCCCATGGGCACGGGTGCGAGGAATTTGAAGGTCTATGCTGTTTCAATCTTTCATCCCACTCGCGCAGCATCCACGCCACTATACAGGGGATCCAGCAGCAGCTCCAAGATCTACATGTTGAAAGCAATGATTGGCTGCGGACCATGTTCACACAAACCGGACTTTCATCATGGGCTACAGAACTGTTGTCCACCCTTGTTTGGATTTTAGTTATCATTTTAATTGTGCTCTGTTTGTTTTCATGTTTAAAAAATGTCCTTGTTTCTATGATTTCTCGTTCTTTCTTAGAAAACAAGAAACGGGGAGATGTTGCAGTTGTCATGGCAACGTCGGCCCCGGGCTCCCGGAAGGAAGGGTGGTGGGTGAAACCATCTCGTGGAAAGAATCCCCCGGGAGCCATCCCGACCTTGGTTTAGTCCATTTAGTCTAGGTTACGCCTCTGTTTGATAATTTGTTAGTTGTGTTGTCTGTCAAGTTTTGTATCCTCCCCTGTTTCTGGAAAGCTCCGTGCAGGTGCTTCTCGGATTGGTCCCTGAACCTTTTTCCCTCCCTCCCTTACTCCCGGTTGGTTTGTGATTCCTCTCCCCGCCCCAACTCCTCCCCCTTGCTCTGCCGTGATTGGTTGCCTGAGTTGTTTATCCGTCCCTGCACAGCCTTGTCCGGCGCCATTGTGCTTGGGACGAGGATCAATAAACGTTCCTGTTGCCCAGCATAGTCGCCGCTCCTTATTGTCTTGATTTCGCAGCTACTGGTAGCAAGAACCCACGCTTGCGAACACCGAAACCTCAGCACTTGGGATTAGCGTTGCTGTGGGCAGGGAAACCTTAGCCCTGGTGGCGCCCGGGCGGCTGAGGCAACCATCCAGCAGGTGACCACGAGGCCGCGAAGCCACGAGGTACACTTATTATTTTTAATAACACAAAGCCACTTTGGCTAAAGCAGAGTTTGCCTTCAGAGCAACTGTACAAATTAATACCCTGCCATGCTGAAGCAGAAATTACCTAATCCTCCAGCTACATATTATCACAGATTTAACGATCTTCACAAAATAAAGTTATGCCATCCAGTGATAATGATCTCCACATGAAGTAAACTTGCTCAACATTTCAAATAATTTATCAGCTTTCTGTAATTTCCTGCCACTCTCTTTCCAAAATCTCTGCCTTTCTTGTAAGTTAATTTTTTAATTTAATGTCAGTGTGGTGGTTCCAACTTTGATTTCCTCTAGTGTTCCCCATTGTTCAATATCAGTGAGTGTTATACTGAATTACCAAAATATGAATATCGATCTAGCATCGATGCCCAACTCAGGACGGACAAAGACTCTCCAACAAGGCTGTTAGAAAGTGTATGTTTATTTCAGCACCGGACAACTGCGTGGGATAGCTCCCTAATACGCAGCGCAAAAGCACAAAGCAATACAAGAGGTATATATTTAGAAAAGTCTTGAATATTCAAAATATAAAGATACATTCATCATATTGGTACCGCCCATTTCCTCACTTCATATGGTAATTAGTTGAATACTAATTAAGCATGCGTAGTTTGCCTTTTAATTTGGGTCAGTGGTTGTGAAATTAGAGGAGTGGGCTGGGATGGATGAAGTAAAACTACTCTTCCTCTGTTTGAACTTTTTCGCCCTTTGGGTTTTCACAATAAAAATTACTTCTAAGGGAACTTTCGGTCCCTTCTGACATTTTCTCTTCAATAGGAAAATTAGTAACTGCCTACATTCCCCTAGATCTATGAAGCAATGTTTTCTATTTCCCTATTGCAAGCACAGTTGAATAAGCACCTAAATGACCAATAATTGTTCAGTTACATTCCAAACTTGTCTCAACTTAGTTCTCTAGTTAATCATTGACTTCAGCTGGGTCTGCTTACTAACTCTGTTTTCTTTAAATTACCAAGTCTATTTTAACTGATTTCTACTAACTTTTGGTTTATGATTCTAATTTTTGAAACTCAGTGTTTCATTCCCCACTTCTCTTTATGCTGAGTAAATTCTTTTACTCAATCATAGAACAGTGTTAATGGTTCTCATGCCCATGTCCTGTGTTTGGTGGGGTACAGTACAGCTTTTTCATAATTTAATTAACACAAAAGCTGTTACTGTATTTATTATAAAATTGACTAAAACTCGCTAAGAGTGAAGTTCTTTCATTCTTAAAAGCACTATTCCAAACAATTTTACGGATTTTAGCAGGGAATGTTTCTTTTTCACTTTTTCTAATAACTGCAGCAACTACTGACTGTGCCTATAAAAAAACATTATTATTAGTTATACTTAAAACATATGGCCTTGTTCTTCTATATTTTCCCAATCTGGTAATACTTTGGATAGTTTCCAATGATTATTACCTAAGGCTAGTTCTACTGTAGCTAATACTTTTAAGTAAAACTCCTAACCCTGTCTCTAAAAACCCAGTGAAATTTCTTTTTGTTCTAAAATTATAAGGCATATGGCTTTATACACCCTTCTATTTTGAGTTTAAACTCGGAACACTTATTTTAAACATTTGTCACAGCATTCAGGTCCAAATTGTAAAAGTTTAAATAAACTTCATAGAACCTGTCTTATATAAATGCATAGTTACAACCCAAAACATTTTTTCCTTCTCACAGACTTGTATTTGTGATTTTGAGCATTTTGTTCTCTTGATATTGATATATTCCAGTTCGATTATACTTATATATTGTTGTTTTAACCTTTGTCACTATAATAACAATAATTAATAAAATTTAAATTTTATACATGCTGTCTAAATTAATTACAAGTCCATTACTCCTTTTCCCGGGTTAGTTTCAGTCCCAAATCCCTTCAGGAGCTTTCTTATTTGGGAGTGATGAATCCAGGCTTTCTGTTCTTTGACTTTGATTGCAGTGAAGGTCGTGAGGAGTACCTGGAATGGTCCTTCTCACTGTGGTTCTAGGGTTTTTTCTGTAAAAGACTTAATATATATACATAATCTCCAGGTTGCACATCATGTACTGATTCATCTAATTTTCTGTTTTGGGCTCCAGCCACATATTTTCAGTTTCTCTAAGATTTATGTAGGGTTTTCTCTCTCTAAAGGAACTTAATTTCCCTTTAGTTACAATTTTTGAAATAAAGTGTGGTCCTCTATTTGAGGACATGGTGGCTGGAACTCCAAAGCTTGGCGTTATTTTTTATAACAGTATTTTGGTCACTTCTCATGCCTTAGCTGTCCTAGTAGGGAAGGCTTCTGGCCATCCCGAAAAGGTATCTGTTAACGCCAATAGGTACCGAAACCCCCTTTTTCTGGGTAATTTTGTAAAATCAATTTGCCAGGCCCACAGTCTTTTCTAATTTGCCCAATTTTAAATTTTGGAACATTTTTAGGATTAGTTCGGAGGCAGAGACCACACTGACAAGTTACCTGTGTCACTGTGTTTTGTAGTTTTCTAGTCATAATTAAATAATTATATAAAGCATCTATTTCCCAGTATGTTTTCTTATTTCTTTCTGTACTATTGACCATAATAAGTACAAAAATGTTATATACTGGCTTACTTTCAACGGGAATTTTCTCATCACTGGGTATCTTACATTTGGCTGTGTCTTTTGCCTCTCTGTCTGCCAGCATGTTTCTTTCTTCCAATTCAGAACTCACTTTTTGGTGTGCTTTAATGTGCACAATAGCTACCTTCTTAGGTAACTGAACTACATCCAATAACTTTAATATTTTCGGTGCGTGTTTAACAGTCTTCTCTCTTTTCCATGTGTATGAATTACTTCAAATGTATACCTTGAGTAATGGTTTAGACTCTATTACCTCTGTTGGTGGTAACCGCATACCCAGTATGTCTTCTTTCACTGATAATGGAGCAGGTTTCCATCACTGAACTAAGTTTCAGCGTCTTCAAAAGGGAGAGTCCTTCAGGTCTGGATGACTGGAGTAAGTGGCTCCAACGGTCTCCAGGTAAATGTGGACTGCTGGTTCTCCTGTGTTCTCGCTGGGAAATGAAGCTGGGTTTATAATGTTAGTTACCACAATTTTCATATTATCTTGCTCCACTAGTATGGTTTGGCAGTTCAGGAATTTTTGTGGGGAAAGTCAATGTCCCCCTTTCACTTTCAGGACTGCAGACACTGTCTGGGATACTAGCACAGTCATTTTCTGGCCCAGGGTAGATTTGTGTGCCTCTTGAATATTTATTGCCACAGCGGCAATGGCTCTGAGGCAGCTTGGCCACCCTTTAGCTGCTGTATCTAGTTGTTTGGAAAGGTAGGCCACTACCTGTCGGTAAGGGCCTAAATTTTGTGCTGGTATTTCTAAGGCGATTCCTTGTTTTTTGTGAGAAAACAAAAAGAATGGTTTACTCACATCCAGAGGTCCTAGGGCTGGAGCTGACATGAGGGCTTTCTTTAATTGGTCAAAGGCCCACGTCGCTTCTGGTGTCCATTGGAGATCTTGGCATCCTTCCATAATTAGCACATATAAAGGTTTAGCAAGCAATCCATAATTAGGAATTCACAGTTTACACCACCCTGTTATACTCAGAAAGGTTTTCAGTTCTTTTGCTCTCTGGGGTTTTGGAGTCTGGTATATTGTTTCCTTAAGGTCTTGTCCCAAGGTCCTTTGCCCAGCACTTACTTTGTACCTCAGGTAAATAACTGTTTTACCATCTGGGCTTTCTTCTGGGGCACCTGATACCCTTGCAGGCTTAAATAGTTCAAGAGGCTTACCATCCAGTCCACACATGCCCCTTAAATCTGGGTGGCTATTAGGTGGTCATCCACATACTGTAGTAGTTGTCCTTCTCCCAGTGGGGGTTCCAAGACTCCAGATCTTTGCAAGGTGTTCTTCGAATATAGTAGGGAAATTTTAATGCACACCATGTGAGTTAAGTTTTCAAAAATTTTCTGGCTGGCTTTATGGAGAGGAAGGCAAAAGAAAGCATCCTTCAAATCTAAAACGGTAAACCAGGTTAATAAAGTATAAGGGTTAGCAATCACTGGATAATTTATTTATTAACTATTCTGATTGACACTTCTTAGCCTTTACAGGCTATTCCCCTTCTTTAAATTTAATTTGTATTGGCAATGCATTCTTTGCTCTCCCTGGGGTACCAAAAGCCCAAACTCCAGGAAACACCTGATCTATTAATTTTTTTGGTATTTACTTCATCATTTGTTGTTTCAATTTCTTTGGTTATTAACATTAAACTTAATAGTTCTACATATTGTTGATCTTTTACCTCCAAACTAATTTCTCCATTTTTTAAAAATTATTTTTGCTTCCATCTGCTCTAGCAGATCCCTGCCTAAAAGTGCAGATGGAGCATTAAGCATATATAAAAACCTATGAATTCCCCATTGTTTTTCTAATTTATATTTTAGTGGTTTGCAAAAAAAAAAAAAAAAAAAGCTTTTGCAGATTGGCCAGTTGCTTTTTACAGGGATTAAATTTTTATACAATACAAAATATGTTGCCTTTGCACTTACTAAAAATTCTATTTTTTCTCTTTTGGTTTCCTCTTCTTGATTACTATAGACTTTCCATGTTACATTAAACAAAGTCTTTAAGTCTTGGTTTGTTAAATTTTCATTTTTGATTATTAAAATTTTACTTTAAACCTTAAAAAAATATTTCTTTAACATCTTGATATAATATTTTACAATCATTATTAGCTATATCTTCAGCTATTTTTAAAACTTGTTTTTCTGACTTTGTTAAAACCTTAAACAATAGTTATATGTTAACCAATCAAGATTAGATCACTAATAATTTTTAGCTACCTTTTTAAACTTCCAAATTTAAACAAATTTTAATTAATATGGTTCTTTTACAAGTTACAATCACAGTTTTTCTTTGAGCAGGGAAACCCTTTTAGAATAGGCTTTTGTCTCTTAGGCATATAACCTTATTACTTAAAGGCTTGTTAGTTTTAAATAATAAAAGTTATAATACATATATATCATATCACTGAAACCTTTTTTCTTTTGAACTTAACAAATAAAAAAATTTATACAACACATTCAAAAGTCTTAAACAAAATTTCACACAACATGTCAAACACTCAAAATGTTAAAAAATGTTAAAACTTTTTCCTACTAAAGTTCAATTTTTAACCCTGGCAGTTTTAAGCTTAAAAAAATTCACTGTGGGTCTTCTCACGACCTTAAAGAAATATAATTATGGTCGGAGCACAATACAAAGTGAGGGCATTAGTTTTAAGTCTGTGTTGCCATTTCTTTTACACTACTAATCAGTGCTTCATTTAAATGTTAACCTTTCTGTTAACAACTTTAAAAATTTATAAACTACTAGCTAAATGCTTTTTAAAACAAACATTAACAGCCAAACTTTTTAAAATTAGTATGGGGGGGAGGAAAAATCTACAGTTTAAAATTACAAGGTTGAATTTCTCTGCTCGTGTTGGACGTGATTTTAACTCTGCGTGTTCGTCTTCTTTCAAACACAAATTCAATAGCTTTTTATTTTTATAATAAACACGAGGAAAGAATAAAAACTTGTAGTTTAAAACTACAAAATCGGCACCGCGCTGTTCCTGGCGCTGCACTGTAGTTTAAAATTACAAGCCTGAATTCCTTCGCTCGGCGCAAGCTAGCCTTGCGTGTTCGTTTTTCTTAATACCTCGCTTAAACTCTCACCACCTTTATTCACACAATTTAAAACACACATACACACACATACACCATACACTCTTTAATTATTTTTTTTCCACAACTCACAATTCAAACACAACACTAGCAGTCCAAGTTCCTCTGCTTCCTCAGCATAAATATCCTTCCGCAAATCAAGTCCAAACTTTAAAATTTCTTACACAAA
>JAVTVJ010010881.1:0-13256 GCA_034509425.1 Eopsaltria australis | reverse complement strand
TTCTCTAGTTAATCATTGACTTCAGCTGGGTCTGCTTACTAACTCTGTTTTCTTTAAATTACCAAGTCTATTTTAACTGATTTCTACTAACTTTTGGTTTATGATTCTAATTTTTGAAACTCAGTGTTTCATTCCCCACTTCTCTTTATGCTGAGTAAATTCTTTTACTCAATCATAGAACAGTGTTAATGGTTCTCATGCCCATGTCCTGTGTTTGGTGGGGTACAGTACAGCTTTTTCATAATTTAATTAACACAAAAGCTGTTACTGTATTTATTATAAAATTGACTAAAACTCGCTAAGAGTGAAGTTCTTTCATTCTTAAAAGCACTATTCCAAACAATTTTACGGATTTTAGCAGGGAATGTTTCTTTTTCACTTTTTCTAATAACTGCAGCAACTACTGACTGTGCCTATAAAAAAACATTATTATTAGTTATACTTAAAACATATGGCCTTGTTCTTCTATATTTTCCCAATCTGGTAATACTTTGGATAGTTTCCAATGATTATTACCTAAGGCTAGTTCTACTGTAGCTAATACTTTTAAGTAAAACTCCTAACCCTGTCTCTAAAAACCCAGTGAAATTTCTTTTTGTTCTAAAATTATAAGGCATATGGCTTTATACACCCTTCTATTTTGAGTTTAAACTCGGAACACTTATTTTAAACATTTGTCACAGCATTCAGGTCCAAATTGTAAAAGTTTAAATAAACTTCATAGAACCTGTCTTATATAAATGCATAGTTACAACCCAAAACATTTTTTCCTTCTCACAGACTTGTATTTGTGATTTTGAGCATTTTGTTCTCTTGATATTGATATATTCCAGTTCGATTATACTTATATATTGTTGTTTTAACCTTTGTCACTATAATAACAATAATTAATAAAATTTAAATTTTATACATGCTGTCTAAATTAATTACAAGTCCATTACTCCTTTTCCCGGGTTAGTTTCAGTCCCAAATCCCTTCAGGAGCTTTCTTATTTGGGAGTGATGAATCCAGGCTTTCTGTTCTTTGACTTTGATTGCAGTGAAGGTCGTGAGGAGTACCTGGAATGGTCCTTCTCACTGTGGTTCTAGGGTTTTTTCTGTAAAAGACTTAATATATATACATAATCTCCAGGTTGCACATCATGTACTGATTCATCTAATTTTCTGTTTTGGGCTCCAGCCACATATTTTCAGTTTCTCTAAGATTTATGTAGGGTTTTCTCTCTCTAAAGGAACTTAATTTCCCTTTAGTTACAATTTTTGAAATAAAGTGTGGTCCTCTATTTGAGGACATGGTGGCTGGAACTCCAAAGCTTGGCGTTATTTTTTATAACAGTATTTTGGTCACTTCTCATGCCTTAGCTGTCCTAGTAGGGAAGGCTTCTGGCCATCCCGAAAAGGTATCTGTTAACGCCAATAGGTACCGAAACCCCCTTTTTCTGGGTAATTTTGTAAAATCAATTTGCCAGGCCCACAGTCTTTTCTAATTTGCCCAATTTTAAATTTTGGAACATTTTTAGGATTAGTTCGGAGGCAGAGACCACACTGACAAGTTACCTGTGTCACTGTGTTTTGTAGTTTTCTAGTCATAATTAAATAATTATATAAAGCATCTATTTCCCAGTATGTTTTCTTATTTCTTTCTGTACTATTGACCATAATAAGTACAAAAATGTTATATACTGGCTTACTTTCAACGGGAATTTTCTCATCACTGGGTATCTTACATTTGGCTGTGTCTTTTGCCTCTCTGTCTGCCAGCATGTTTCTTTCTTCCAATTCAGAACTCACTTTTTGGTGTGCTTTAATGTGCACAATAGCTACCTTCTTAGGTAACTGAACTACATCCAATAACTTTAATATTTTCGGTGCGTGTTTAACAGTCTTCTCTCTTTTCCATGTGTATGAATTACTTCAAATGTATACCTTGAGTAATGGTTTAGACTCTATTACCTCTGTTGGTGGTAACCGCATACCCAGTATGTCTTCTTTCACTGATAATGGAGCAGGTTTCCATCACTGAACTAAGTTTCAGCGTCTTCAAAAGGGAGAGTCCTTCAGGTCTGGATGACTGGAGTAAGTGGCTCCAACGGTCTCCAGGTAAATGTGGACTGCTGGTTCTCCTGTGTTCTCGCTGGGAAATGAAGCTGGGTTTATAATGTTAGTTACCACAATTTTCATATTATCTTGCTCCACTAGTATGGTTTGGCAGTTCAGGAATTTTTGTGGGGAAAGTCAATGTCCCCCTTTCACTTTCAGGACTGCAGACACTGTCTGGGATACTAGCACAGTCATTTTCTGGCCCAGGGTAGATTTGTGTGCCTCTTGAATATTTATTGCCACAGCGGCAATGGCTCTGAGGCAGCTTGGCCACCCTTTAGCTGCTGTATCTAGTTGTTTGGAAAGGTAGGCCACTACCTGTCGGTAAGGGCCTAAATTTTGTGCTGGTATTTCTAAGGCGATTCCTTGTTTTTTGTGAGAAAACAAAAAGAATGGTTTACTCACATCCAGAGGTCCTAGGGCTGGAGCTGACATGAGGGCTTTCTTTAATTGGTCAAAGGCCCACGTCGCTTCTGGTGTCCATTGGAGATCTTGGCATCCTTCCATAATTAGCACATATAAAGGTTTAGCAAGCAATCCATAATTAGGAATTCACAGTTTACACCACCCTGTTATACTCAGAAAGGTTTTCAGTTCTTTTGCTCTCTGGGGTTTTGGAGTCTGGTATATTGTTTCCTTAAGGTCTTGTCCCAAGGTCCTTTGCCCAGCACTTACTTTGTACCTCAGGTAAATAACTGTTTTACCATCTGGGCTTTCTTCTGGGGCACCTGATACCCTTGCAGGCTTAAATAGTTCAAGAGGCTTACCATCCAGTCCACACATGCCCCTTAAATCTGGGTGGCTATTAGGTGGTCATCCACATACTGTAGTAGTTGTCCTTCTCCCAGTGGGGGTTCCAAGACTCCAGATCTTTGCAAGGTGTTCTTCGAATATAGTAGGGAAATTTTAATGCACACCATGTGAGTTAAGTTTTCAAAAATTTTCTGGCTGGCTTTATGGAGAGGAAGGCAAAAGAAAGCATCCTTCAAATCTAAAACGGTAAACCAGGTTAATAAAGTATAAGGGTTAGCAATCACTGGATAATTTATTTATTAACTATTCTGATTGACACTTCTTAGCCTTTACAGGCTATTCCCCTTCTTTAAATTTAATTTGTATTGGCAATGCATTCTTTGCTCTCCCTGGGGTACCAAAAGCCCAAACTCCAGGAAACACCTGATCTATTAATTTTTTTGGTATTTACTTCATCATTTGTTGTTTCAATTTCTTTGGTTATTAACATTAAACTTAATAGTTCTACATATTGTTGATCTTTTACCTCCAAACTAATTTCTCCATTTTTTAAAAATTATTTTTGCTTCCATCTGCTCTAGCAGATCCCTGCCTAAAAGTGCAGATGGAGCATTAAGCATATATAAAAACCTATGAATTCCCCATTGTTTTTCTAATTTATATTTTAGTGGTTTGCAAAAAAAAAAAAAAAAAAAGCTTTTGCAGATTGGCCAGTTGCTTTTTACAGGGATTAAATTTTTATACAATACAAAATATGTTGCCTTTGCACTTACTAAAAATTCTATTTTTTCTCTTTTGGTTTCCTCTTCTTGATTACTATAGACTTTCCATGTTACATTAAACAAAGTCTTTAAGTCTTGGTTTGTTAAATTTTCATTTTTGATTATTAAAATTTTACTTTAAACCTTAAAAAAATATTTCTTTAACATCTTGATATAATATTTTACAATCATTATTAGCTATATCTTCAGCTATTTTTAAAACTTGTTTTTCTGACTTTGTTAAAACCTTAAACAATAGTTATATGTTAACCCAATCAAGATTAGATCACTAATAATTTTTAGCTACCTTTTTAAACTTCCAAATTTAAACAAATTTTAATTAATATGGTTCTTTTACAAGTTACAATCACAGTTTTTCTTTGAGCAGGGAAACCCTTTTAGAATAGGCTTTTGTCTCTTAGGCATATAACCTTATTACTTAAAGGCTTGTTAGTTTTAAATAATAAAAGTTATAATACATATATATCATATCACTGAAACCTTTTTTCTTTTGAACTTAACAAATAAAAAAATTTATACAACACATTCAAAAGTCTTAAACAAAATTTCACACAACATGTCAAACACTCAAAATGTTAAAAAATGTTAAAACTTTTTCCTACTAAAGTTCAATTTTTAACCCTGGCAGTTTTAAGCTTAAAAAAATTCACTGTGGGTCTTCTCACGACCTTAAAGAAATATAATTATGGTCGGAGCACAATACAAAGTGAGGGCATTAGTTTTAAGTCTGTGTTGCCATTTCTTTTACACTACTAATCAGTGCTTCATTTAAATGTTAACCTTTCTGTTAACAACTTTAAAAATTTATAAACTACTAGCTAAATGCTTTTTAAAACAAACATTAACAGCCAAACTTTTTAAAATTAGTATGGGGGGGAGGAAAAATCTACAGTTTAAAATTACAAGGTTGAATTTCTCTGCTCGTGTTGGACGTGATTTTAACTCTGCGTGTTCGTCTTCTTTCAAACACAAATTCAATAGCTTTTTATTTTTATAATAAACACGAGGAAAGAATAAAAACTTGTAGTTTAAAACTACAAAATCGGCACCGCGCTGTTCCTGGCGCTGCACTGTAGTTTAAAATTACAAGCCTGAATTCCTTCGCTCGGCGCAAGCTAGCCTTGCGTGTTCGTTTTTCTTAATACCTCGCTTAAACTCTCACCACCTTTATTCACACAATTTAAAACACACATACACACACATACACCATACACTCTTTAATTATTTTTTTTCCACAACTCACAATTCAAACACAACACTAGCAGTCCAAGTTCCTCTGCTTCCTCAGCATAAATATCCTTCCGCAAATCAAGTCCAAACTTTAAAATTTCTTACACAAAATTACTACCCCTCTTAAAATACACATAATCCAAAACACACATTATAAACTTTCACAAATTAACACACACAACTCACTATCGATTTGCAACCAAACCACACACAATTTACAAAACAAATGTCCGTATTTTTGTTTGATCTAAGTACCCGTATGTTCAACAGCGCCTGCGCGTTGAACAAGTGCTGGAGTACTTTCTGCGCATGTGTAGATGTACAGTGTAGGTGTAATATACGGACTATAATTCAAGATGAATGCGCCCAAGTCTAGTTACCGTGGGTCGCTATATTATAAGAATTTCTAAACTGTGCTGGAGCCGGTGGTATCCCCGTGCCACAGACTGCTGTGTTAGTTGGAGCTGATATTGCCTCTCTGCGCCACAAGCTGCCGTGTTGTCGTAAGTCCCGCCGCCGCCAAAGAGCAAACCACACAAACCGCAACAAGCTAGGGTCAGCAGTGCCTCTGTGCACTGCAAACTGCCGCGTTGCAACAAGCTCTCAAACTGTATCGAACCTGGCAGTACCTCTACACACTGCAAACCACTGTGTTGCAACAAGTCCCGCCGCCCCGGTGGAACTGGTGGTGTCTTTGCCTTGCGGTTTACTACGTTGTAGCAAGCTTGAACTGCGCGCACACACGATGTAAAATTTGCTCTTCCACACTAGAGGCAGATAACTGTTATGTATTAGCACAAGATCTTACAGAAACAAACAAAAGCCATGCAAAAACTGCCCAGCCTTCCTCCACGAGGAACAAAAGAACACACCACCCTTCCACGGGAGTCAAAACCTTCGGTGCTGTTACCAGTCTTGCTATGAACACTTATTCAAAAACTGCCCTGCCCTCCTCTACGAGGGACAGGGCCCCCTTAGTTCCCCTCCACGGCAACTAACCCTTGTTTCTTCCCTCCTCTACGAGGGACCAAAAATAAACCAATACACCCAGGCTTTTGCTGCATGAAGGACATCTCGCTGTGATTTACTGTAGTATATGTTGCAAAATAATTCATGCTAAAATTTAAGATTACAGCATTTTACTGAAGTTGAGAGAAAGCACAAATACTGGAAGCAAGTGACTGACAAAATTGTGCATTTCAAGAGATTTCTGTCTGAATAAACCCTAGCAAGATGCATTCAATGTACATTCCACAGATAAGCATTTCGTGGGATTTCCTCGTCTGGCAAAGCTCCAGGATATGTGTATATACTAATATATGACTCTAGGATGTGTATACCAAGTGTAGATATGCAATAAATAATATACGTTGCCAGAAAACTCACTCCAGCAGCAAAAATCGACTACTGATTTCAGGAACTGTCGTCAGACGTGGTGGAAAGACAGGAAAAAACTACATTGTTGTATTGAAAAGATAAAATTAACAAAGAAGAAAAAAGGTATAAAAAGACACCTCATGGAAACCACAGCGGGGAACTGGTGAGATTCGAACCGACAGGGTTTCGGACTCAGTTCACCCCAACGCTGATCGCCTGGCTTGGCGTTGTTTTTTTGCCCCGTGGCTCGTTTCAAATTTTATACTTTGATTTTTAATAAATTATCTTTAATCATAAAATTGGCTGATTCATTTATAACAAACTTGGTGACCCCGACGTGATCCAAATCTCGGTTCCGTGGTTTCCCCCTCCGATCAGGAGGCGCCCCGCTTATTTAGCGGCCTGATTTGCCGCAGAAAAGCCGCTGAGGGGTTTTTCTGCGGATCCCCGTCCCGGGAGCCTCCTGCCGATGGTTGCCCCGTCCCCTCCCAGCGGACCACGAATGTCCTAAGCTTTCGCTGGACAGACGTGGGAGACTAGCCGTCTCCTAGGAGAGAGGGAGCGTTGGAGGATCCTAGGATTTTCCTGGGGTGCCGCGGAGAATCAGGGAGGACTCTCGCCTTGGGTAACAGAGTACTTTATTGCTCTCAATCCCGGGGCAGAAGAGCCTCGAGCTAGCTCATGCAAGGTTACATAACGGAACATGAGGGCCAATAGGGAACGACCGAAGGGGTGGAGTTGGGGAAGGGACAGGGGTTTACTTCCAATGGTAAGGAACCGGGGGGGGGATAACCGGCAACAGACAAATCACAATGTACAGAACTGAGAACTCTCTGGAAGAAGGGAAAGGATCATACTTGGATAGACGAACGGGAAAACCAGTGACAAGCAACGAGGAGGAGTCATAGGAGTGGTCAGCATTCAGACTATACCCCAGACGTCTGTATCCTGGGGGTGGAACTAGGATCTTTCCACCACGAATTCTCACGGGGTTTCTGGGGTTTTAATTCCATGCTTACCACTCCTACATCTCCCCCTTTTCTTTTTTCTAAGAACGTTTTTCTGAGTAAACTTACTACAACATTTTTTTAACATGCAAACAACAGCAAAACGATAACGATAATAACGAGAATCCACAACAAGGATTTTATCAGCCCAACAGCCCACGAAGAAAGTCCAAGGCCATCTAGCATGTGTTGGAGCCAGTCTTTACTCTCAACCTTCAGTTGGCCTATGTGCCCCCGCATTTCCTGGAGCGTTGCGTGAATACTCTTCGCGTTGGATGACAAGTTAAGACAACACATCCCTTCGAAGTCCTCGCACCCGTGCCCATGTGCGAGGAGGAGAAAGTCAATCGCCGCCCTGTTCTGCAAGGTGGCGTGCCTAGTAGTGTCCTCATCTTCTAGCAGTTGGGTCAATGCCCGGGACGTGAGGTTTGCTTGTCTGCCAAGCCAACACTCTAAATGGCCTAATTCCCCCAAGGCCTTAGCTGCCGCCACCCAGGGCACGAATATGGAGGCAGCCACCCTCTTTGAAAAACTCCAATGTTCAACAGCCGAATTGCAATTTTCGTCCCAAGTTTCGAGTGATCTTTTTTGACGGGTCAAATTATAGAATTTTCTCCATTTCAAAATTTGAGTCTTGTTGGGGGTCATGAGGGTGAGTTGGCCCAACGTGCATGGCCCACCTGAAAGACGGGACGGAATCCCGGCCCAGACTCTATCCCCACAGATTAAAAACACACCGGAGGGGAGAGTCTTCGGGACTGGCGTGGACTTGGACCGGTTGGAGACAGATCTCATAGTATAGTTACACCAGTTTTCAAAACTGTAAACTGATCTTTTTAGGGGATGCACATATTTGTATGGAATTTTACCATATCCTCCAAATTTCTTGGCTTCTTCTAAACTAGGGAAGTAATCAAAGCCAATACAAAAGTCTGCTTTGGAGGACCCCAACAGCGCCAATTCTTGGGGTTCCTCTGGTGCACGTGGGAGGGTCTTCATCCACGCGTCCCAGGTGTCAACTGGTTCGGGCCTTTTACCTGCGAAGGAGGTGTCATCTCTTCGCAGGGGGATGCCTACTAGGCAAGTCGAAATGGGATCGTTCGCGGAATGCATGCTCAGACACATGCTATCTTGTTTCAACGCCTTGGCGAGCGTTACCCAAACATTCTCTCTGGGCTGTTGGACTAGCCAACCTCTGCTTGTCGGTGTTAGGGATGTTATGGCAGCAAACAAAAGGATGACTCGCACAGGCTCGAGGGCTCCAAGGAGTCTCACCATCGTTACCGCTTTTCCTGGGGTGAGTAAAACACATGATTGAGGGGTAAGTACAGCACCTAATATTTACTGATGACTTCCTTTCCCTCATCTGACGTCTTTCCCCTCCCATCTCCCCTCTTTACCACTCTAACACTAGGTAGGAGGAGGTCTTAGGGAGAGGGACAGGTAAGAAGGGGTCTCAGGGAAGGGGTAGGAATGGGGGAGGGAGGTATTTAAGGGCATTAAAGTCTTTTTAAATGCTCTTTCTTCTTGCGAGAATAGCAGGTTGGTTTAGGTCCATCATCTTTGGATCTTTTCGTTGTGGATGTTGTATTTTCTTCTTTCGACGCTTCCACGCCGTCGAGTCGTCTTGTCCGGGTGTCGTGGAGGGGTCATGGCACTCCTTTCTGAAAGGCTTAATATTGTTTGCCGGGAGCCAGCGCGGTCCGCCTGGGGTGGAGACACAACCGTATCCCCTTCCCCAGACGATTAGCGGCGCTGGCCCCATAATTTGCTGACTTTCAGGATCCTTGTACAACACTGGTGGACGTTCTGCCAATTTACTTCGGGCCGAATTCGTAAAATGTCTAAATACGGGGGGAGTCGGCTCACTTTCGGAGCAATTTAGGAAATTTAGAGTTCTTAGAGCCTTGCAGAGGCGCTCAATGGGCGACTTTCCCTCTGCCTCTCCCCGCTGTTGTACAAGGAGCCTTTTCAAATCTCGATGTTTCCTCTCTACTCGGGCTTGCCCAGTAGGAGAGTGAGGAATGCCGGTAGTATGTTTGACACCCCAGCCCTGCATAAATCCTCTGATGGTAGCGGAGGTATATGCAGGGCCATTGTCAGTCTTGATTTCTTTCGGGACTCCCAGCACAGAGAATGCCATTGTTAGGTGTCTTTTGACATCTCGTGCCTTCTCTCCCATATGGGCAGACACAAATACTGCTCCTGAAAACGTGTCTACTGATACATGAACATACTTGAGCCTGCCAAAGGGAGAGAAGTGGGTTACGTCCATTTGCCAGATCTCGTTAGAATTGATCCCCCTTGGGTTTACTCCTTGGTTAAATGATGGTATCTGGAATGATTGACAACTCGGGCATGTGGCCACTATGGCGCGAGCCTGCTCCAGAGAAAGACCAAACATTCTCCGGAGGGCCGGCGCATTTTGATGGTAACATTGGTGGCTCAGGCGTGCCTGTGCAAAGATGTCTGGGATGTTACACTGCATGACAGGCATCGCCAGGGTGTCGGCCCTCGCATTCCCCTCTGAGATAAAACCAGGGAGGCCTGAATGCGACCTCACATGCATAACATAATATTGGTGCTTGCGGTGGGACAGGAGCTCAATCAGTCTCGCAAGCAGGCCAAATAGTTTCTGGTTTGGTACCTCCTTCAGTAAAGAATGTTCTGCCCTGGACACTACTCCGGCCACATAAGCCGAATCAGTTACCAAATTGATAGGTTGCTCTTGAAACCTTTCGAACACTCTGACGACTGCGGCCAGTTCAGCGATCTGTGGAGAGCCCTCCACAACGTGAACTTCCTCGTCCCACTCAAGGGAAACTGGATCTCTCCAAGTCAAAACGGACTTGTGAGATGACCCAGAGCCGTCAGTGAAAACCGTCACAGCGTCGTGAATTGGGGTTCTACTTTGTACGAATTTGGGAGCCAATTGAAACGAGGTGTTAAACAAATCATGTTTTAGTTTTTTGCTTTCAATTTGGCCAATGTAGCTGTCCAAAGCTAATTGAAGGGTTTCACTTTCTTGCAAAACACTCTCAAATTGATCTAATTTCCAGGGGATTGTTATGCATGTAAAGTCGCACCCCGCCAGGGTGCGAAACCGCCGCCGAGCTCGTGTAATGAGCTCTGCCACCAAATCTTGTGGCCTCGAGATAGTTTTGGACGGAGAGTGGGGCAAGAACACCCACTCTGATTAAGAGTGGATCTTTAGCCCCCTCGTCCCACTGAAATACCAACCCATAATATGATGGTGTCTTTCCCAAGATAATGTATCTAAATGGGAGGTCAGGGTTGGTGCGATGTGCCCTTCGTGTTTTGATGGTAAACAATACCTTATCAATCACCCGCGCCGCCTCAGGGGTAATCTCAGTGGGGCTGTCCAACGCGTGTCCACCTCGAAGCAACTGGAACAGCGGCGCAAGTTCTGCCGTCTGCAGTCCTAGAAGGGGTCTGATCCAATTGATAGATCCGCAAAGCTGGTGTAATTGTCGAAGTGTCTTGGGGTTCTGCTCTATTTGAAGAAGCTGCGGGAGGATTGTTCTCTCCGTAATTTTAACACCTAGATACTTCCAGGGTTCTTGGTATTGGATTTTTTCTGTCTGAATTTCCATTCCCGCAGCTTGGATGGCTTCGACGACAGCGGTCGGGGCCGTGTCCAGCAAACTCTTTTCTGGCGCGCACACTAAAACATCGTCCATGTAATGGACTATCCGTGCTTTGGGGTACGCCTTCCTAATGGGAGAAAGCACCTCGGAGACGTACCATTGGCATATTACCAGGGAATTCCTCATTCCCTGGGGCAGTACTAGCCAATGGTATCTCTTCATCGGCGCTTCTCTGTTTTTCCTTGGAACAGAGAAGGCGAACCTGGGCGCGTCAGCTGGATTCAAGGGAATGCTAAAAAAGCAGTCCTTTATGTCAATAATGGCGACTGGCCATCCCTTTGGTAACATTGACGGTGACGGGAGGCCAGGCTGTAATGGGCCCATCTCCTCCATGACCTTGTTAACAGCGCGGAGGTCATGGAGGAGTCGCCATTTGTCCTTCCCCGACTTTTTGATGACAAACACCGGGGTGTTCCAGGGGCTTGAGGAGGGCGCTAGATGACCTTTTTTTAGGTGTTCTTCAACTAGTTGTTCCAAAACACGCAGTTTGTCATCTCTTAGGGGCCACTGCTCCACCCTGACTGGTTGATCAGTCAGCCATTTAATGGCAGGGGTGGTGCGTGCAGCAGTGACCCCCCCTAGAAATCCCCCTTCGGTGGTATTCGGGGAATTTCTAGGGTCGCCCCCCATTGGGACATTACGTCCCTGCCTATCAAATTGAACCCTAGGGGAAGGACAAAGGGTTTAACTGAGGCCGTATGTCCATCGGGGCTTTGGATTATGATGTTGGAGGTGCTCTTTTTTGGGGCAACCGGGCCTCCAACGCCGTAAAGGCCTTGGGAGGCTTCCTTGGTTCCCCACTCTCTGGGCCATTCAGCTTGTGAAATGATAGTAACATCAGCACCTGTGTCTAAGAGTCCATAACTGTGAAAGGAAGATCTCCCATTGTCTGTTTTACAGTCTATGATAGGTTTGTCTTTTCCGACGACCTCGGTCCACCAAATACATGGGGTACGTCGATCTCTTGGCAGGCAGTCAGGTAAAACGATGGCTTGCCCGATCCATGTATTTTTGGGAAGAAACCAGGGAGTTGTATTTGGGCATATAGCTAAAGACAGGTTCTTCCCTGGGCGGTAGTCTCTAATTTCAGGAATAACATAGATTCCCGGAGGTCCCTGAGAAGAGTCTCCGGTTAATAATACAGTCATTGAGTGTGGGGGTGGGTGTTTCAGAGTCACTGCAACGTGCTGGAATTCCCCCGATACTAAATGCAGGGTAAAAGCAGTGACGATGTCATATCGGTAACATACCTCTCGCTCCGGCGCTCGATCGGGTGTTTCTAAAGTTCGCGATGGGGATGGCACGGAGCTCCCGCTGGTTGCAGCCTTTAATTTGTTGGCTGGGGAGCGCGACGCTGCTCCACGCTCCCATCCCCGTTTCCCGGAGTGGGGAACATACCGGTTGACGTTTGGGTCCACCAGGGAAACGCCAGCGGGGACATCATCCATGGCGGCATCACGACATTTTGAGATGTCGGTGGCTGCTGGAACGACACTGTGCTCGGGGGTGCAGTGACATTAGTATTATTGTTGTTAGACATTGGTTTCGGCGCTGATGGTTTTGGCATTTTACAGTTTTTAGCAAAGTGTCCAGGGAGCCCACAATTAAAGCATTTCGGTTTGGGACGAGTGTCCGTTTCAGTGTTAAACACGGTGGGTTTGACCCTTGGATGGGAATCTCTAGTTTCTTTGGCTGGTTTTTCCCGGATCTCAGAGCACCTCTCGGTAATTAAGTCAATGGAAGGGGGCGGTTCGGCGGGTAGGGTATCTATGATACGGCGGCAGTCCTCATTAGCGTTCTGCCTTACCATTTCTAGAAGCATTTTCCGTAGCAGATCGGGATTAGTAATTGTCCGAGCCATCGCTTCGCGAAGGCGGTCTACAAAGATTACAAAGCTTTCATTGGGTCCCTGCTTGATATCAGCATAGCTTTTAATTGGTGCCAGGTCTACGGGAATACTAAACAAAATCCTCTTTGCCACATTCTGGATTTCATGCAACACCTCCTCTGGCACGTTCGCAGCTTGATCTTGGGGCTTAGAAAAGTTCCCATCACCCGCTAGGTGATCCATAGTAAGTGCTGCTTTATTAGGGTCTCTTTTGTATATCTCAAGCAGCTTGTGGAGTTCTCTCCTCCACTTCTTCTCCCACACCCAGTATTGGGGTTCTAATAGTAAACTTGTCATTAAATTCTTAATGTCTTTTGATACCAGGGTGGATGACTCGAAGGTTGTATTAACTAGACTTTTAAAATATGATGAATTTCGCCCAAAATCCTTTCCTGCCTTACAAATATCTTTAATGATCCACTGCGACAGTGGTTCCCACCGTGGGTTTAACC
>JAVTVJ010010880.1:0-30051 GCA_034509425.1 Eopsaltria australis | reverse complement strand
CAGAAAAGCTGCTGAGGGGTTTTTCTGCGGATCCCCGTCCCGGGAGCCTCCTGCCGGTGGTTGCCCCGTTCCCTCCCAGTGGACCACGAATGCCCTAAGCTTTCACTGGACAGACGTGGGACACTAGCCGTCTCCTAGGAGAGAGGGAGTGTCGGAGGATCCTTGGATTTTCCTGGGGTGCCGCGGAGAATCAGGGAGGACTCTCGCCTTGGGTAACAGAGTATTTTATTGCTCTCAATCCCGGGGCAGAAGAGCCTCGACCTAGCTCATGCAAGGGTACATAACGGAACATGAGGGCCAATAGGGAACGACCGAAGGGGTGGAGTTGGGGAAGGGACAGGGGTTTACTTCCAATGGTAAGGAACCAGGGGAGGGGTAACCGGCAACAGACAAATCACGATGTACAGAACCGAGAACTCTCTGGAAGAAGGGAAAGGATCAAACTTGGATAGACGAACGGGAAAACCAGTGACAAGCAACAAGGAGGAGTCATAGGAGTGGTCAGCATTCAGACTATACCCCAGACGTCTTTATCCTGGGGGTGGAACTAGGATCTTTCCACCACGAATTCTCACGGGGTTTCTGGGGTTTTAATTCCATGCTTACCACTCCTACATCTCCCCCTTTTCTTTTTTCTAAGAAAGTTTTTCTGAGTAAATTTACTACAACATTTTTTAAACATGCAAACAACAGCAAAATGATAACGATAATAACGAGAATCCACAACAAGGATTTTATCAGCCCAACAGCCCACGAAGAAAGTCCAAGGCCATCTAGCATGTGTTGGAGCCAGTCTTTACTCTCAACCTTCAGTTGGCCTATGTGCCCCCGCATTTCCTGGAGCGTTGCGTGAATACTCTTCGCGTTGGATGACAAGTTAAGACAACACATCCCTTCGAAGTCCTCGCACCCGTGCCCATGTGCGAGGAGGAGAAAGTCAATCGCCGCCCTGTTCTGCAAGGTGGCGTGCCTAGTAGTGTCCTCATCTTCTAGCAGTTGGGTCAATGCCCGGGACGTGAGGTTTGCTTGTCTGCCAAGCCAACACTCTAAATGGCCTAATTCCCCCAAGGCCTTAGCTGCCGCCACCCAGGGCACGAATATGGAGGCAGCCACCCTCTTTGAAAAACTCCAATGTTCAACAGCCGAATTGCAATTTTCGTCCCAAGTTTCGAGTGATCTTTTTTGATGGGTCAAATTATAGAATTTTCTCCATTCCAAAATTTGAGTCTTGTTGGGGGTCATGAGGGTGAGTTGGCCCAACGTGCATGGCCCACCTGAAAGACGGGACGGAATCCCGGCCCAGACTCTATCCCCACAGATTAAAAACACACCGGAGGAGAGAGTCTTCGGGACTGGCGTGGACTTGGACCGTTTGGGGACAGATCTCATAGTATAGTTACACCAATTTTCAAAACTGTAAACGGATCTTTTTAGGGGATGCACATATTTGTATGGAATTTTACCATATCCTCCAAATTTCTTGGCATCTTCTAAACTAGGGAAGTAATCAAAGCCAATACAAAAGTCTGCTTTGGAGGACCCCAACAGCACCAATTCTTGGGGTTCCTCTGGTGCACGTGGGAGGGTCTTCATCCACGCGTCCCAGGTGTCAACTGGTTCGGGCCTTTTACCTGCGAAGGAGGTGTCATCTCTTCGCAGGGGGATACCTACTAGGCAAGTCGACATGGGATCGTTCGCGGAATGCATGCTCAGACACATGCTATCTTGTTTCAACGCCTTGGCGAGCGTTACCCAAACGTTCTCTCTGGGCTGTTGGACTAACCAACCTCTGCTTGTCGGTGTTAGGGATGTTATGGCAGCAAACAAAAGGATGACTCGCACAGGCTCGAGGGCTCCAAGGATTCTCACCATCGTTACCGCTTTTCCTGGGGTGAGTAAAACACATGATTGAGGGGTAAGTACAGCACCTAATATTTACTGATGACTTCCTTTCACTCATCTGACGTCTTTCCCCTCCCATCTCCCCTCTTTACCACTCTAACACTAGGTAGGAGGAGGTCTTAGGGAGAGGGAAAGGTAAGAAGGGGTCTCAGGGAAGGGGTAGGAATGGGAGAGGGAGGTATTTAAGGGCATTAAAGTCTTTTTAAATGCTCTTTCTTCTTGCGAGAATAGCAGGTTTGTTTAGGTCCATCATCTTTGGATCTTTTCGTTGTGGATGTTGTATTTTCTTCTTTCGACGCTTCCACGCCGTCGAGTCGTCTTGTCCGGGTGTCGTGGAGGGGTCATGGCACTCCTTTCTGAAAGGCTTAATATTTTTTGCCGGGAGCCAGCGCGGTCCGCCTGGGGTGGAGACACAACCGTATCCCCTTCCCCAGACGATTAGCGGCGCTGGCCCCATAATTTGCCGACTTTCAGGATCCTTGTACAACACTGGTGGACGTTCTGCCAATTTACTTCGGGCCGAATTCGTAAAATGTCTAAATACGGGGGGAGTCGGCTCACTTTCGGAGCAATTTAGGAAAGTTAGAGTTATTAGCGCCTTGCAGAGGCGCTCAATGGGCGACTTTCCCTCTGCCTCTCCCCGCTGTTGTACAAGGAGCCTTTTCAAATCTCGATGTTTCCTCTCTACTCGGGCTTGCCCAGTAGGAGAGTGAGGAATGCCAGTAGTATGTTTGACACCCCAGCCCTGCATAAATCCTCTGATGGTAGCGGAGGTATATGCAGGGCCATTGTCAGTCTTGATTTCTTTCGGGACTCCCAGCACAGAGAATGCCATTGTTAGGTGTCTTTTGACATCTCGTGCCTTCTCTCCCATATGGGCAGACGCAAATACTGCTCCTGAAAACGTGTCTACTGATACATGAACATACTTGAGCCTGCCAAAGGGAGAGAAGTGGGTTACGTCCATTTGCCAGATCTCGTTAGAATTGATCCCCCTTGGGTTTACTCCTTGGTTAAATGATGGTATCTGGAATGATTGACAACTCGGGCATGTGGCCACTATGGCACGAGCCTGCTCCAGAGAAAGACCAAACATTCTCCGGAGGGCCGGTGCATTTTGATGATAACATTGGTGGCTCAGGCGTGCCTGTGCAAAGATGTCTGGGATGTTACACTGCATGACAGGCATCGCCAGGGTGTCGGCCCTCGCATTCCCCTCTGAGATAAAACCAGGGAGGCCTGAATGCGACCTCACATGCATAACATAATATTGGTGCTTGCGGTGGGATAGGAGCTCAATCAGTCTCGCAAGCAGGCCAAATAGTTTCTGGTTTGGTACCTCCTTCAGTAAAGAATGTTCTGCCCTGGACACTACTCCGGCCACATAAGCCGAATCAGTTACCAAATTGATAGGTTGCTCTTGAAACCTTTCGAATACTCTGACGACTGCGGCCAGTTCAGCGATCTGTGGAGAGCCCTCCACAACGTGAACTTCCTCGTCCCACTCGAGGGAAACTGGATCTCTCCAAGTCAAAACGGACTTGTGAGATGACCCAGAGCCGTCAGTGAAAACTGTCACAGCGTCGTGAATTGGGGTTCTACTTTGTACGAATTTGGGAGCCAATTGAAACGAGGTGTTAAACAAATCATGTTTTAGTTTTTTGCTTTCAATTTGGCCAATGTAGCTGTCCAAAGCTAATTGAAGGGTTTCACTTTCTTGCAAAACACTCTCAAATTGATCTAATTTCCAGGGGATTGTTATGCATGTAAAGTCGCACCCCGCCAGGGTGCGAAGCCGCCGCCGAGCTCGTGTAATGAGCTCTGCCACCAAATCTTGTGGCCTCGAGATAGTTTTGGACGGAGAGTGGGGCAAGAACACCCACTCTATGATTAAGAGTGGATCTTTAGCCCCCTCGTCCCACTGAAATACCAACCCATAATATGATGGTGTCTTTCCCAAGATAATGTATCTAAATGGGAGATCAGGGTTGGTGCGATGTGCCCTTCGTGTTTTGATGGTAAACAATACCTTATCAATCACCCGCGCCGCCTCAGGGGTAATCTCAATGGGGCTGTCCAACGCGTGTCCACCTCGAAGCAACTGGAACAGCGGCGCAAGTTCTGCCGTCTGCAGTCCTAGAAGGGGTCTGATCCAATTGATAGATCCGCACAGCTGGTGTAATTGTCGAAGTGTCTTGGGGTTCTGCTCTATTTGAAGAAGCTGCGGGACGATTGTTCTCTCCGTAATTTTAACACCTAGATACTTCCAGGGTTCTTTGTATTGGATTTTTTCTGTCTGAATTTCCATTCCCGCAGCTTGGATGGCTTCGACGACAGCGGTCAGGGTCATGTCCAGCAAACTCTTTTCTGGGGCGCACACTAAAACATCGTCCATGTAATGGACTATCCGTGCTTTGGGGTACGCCTTCCTAATGGGAGAAAGCACCTCGGAGACGTACCATTGGCATATTACCGGGGAATTTCTCATTCCCTGGGGCAATACTAGCCAATGGTATCTCTTCATCGGCGCTTCTCTGTTTTTCCTTGGAACAGAGAAGGCGAACCTGGGTGCGTCAGCTGGATTCAAGGGAATGCTAAAAAAGCAGTCCTTTATGTCAATAATGGCGACTGGCCATCCCTTTGGTAACATTGACGGTGACGGGAGGCCAGGCTGTAATGGGCCCATCTCCTCCATGACCTTGTTAACAGCGCGGAGGTCATGGAGGAGTCGCCATTTGTCCTTCCCCGACTTTTTGATGACAAACACCGGGGTGTTCCAGGGGCTTGAGGAGGGCGCTAGATGACCTGTTTTTAGCTGTTCTTCAACTAGTTGTTCCAAAACACGCAGTTTGTCATCTCTTAGGGGCCACTGCTCCACCCTGACTGGTTGATCAGTCAGCCATTTAATGGCGGGGGTGGTGCGTGCAGCAGTGACCCCCCCTAGAAATCCCCCTTCGGTGGTATTCGGGGAATTTCTAGGGTCGCCCCCCATTGGGACATTACGTCCCTGCCTATCAAATTGAACCCTAGGGGAAGGACAAAGGGTTTAACTGAGGCTGTATGTCCATCGGGGCTTTGGATTATGATGTTGGAGGTGCTCTTTTTTGGGGCAACCGGGCCTCCTACGCCGTAAAGGCCTTGGGAGGCTTCCTTGGTTCCCCACTCTCTGGGCCATTCAGCTTGTGAAATGATAGTAACATCAGCACCTGTGTCTAAGAGTCCATAACTGTGAAAGGAAGATCTCCCATTGTCTATTTTACAGTCTATGATAGGTTTGTCTTTTCCGACGACCTCGGTCCACCAAATACCTGGGGTACGTCGATCTCTTGGCAGGCAGTCAGGTAAAACGATGGCTTGCCCGATCCATGTATTTTTGGGAAGAAACCAGGGAGTTGTATTTGGGCATATAGCTAAAGACAGGTTCTTCCCTGGGTGGTAGTCTCTAATTTCAGGAATAACACAGATTCCCGGAGGTCCCCGAGAAGAGTCTCCAGTTAATAATACAGTCATTGAGTGTGGGGGTGGGTGTTTCAGAGTCACTGCAACGTGCTGGAATTCCCCCGATACTAAATGCAAGGTAAAAGCAGTGACGATGTCATATCGGTAACATACCTCTCGCTCCGGCGCTCCATCGGGTGTTTCTAAAGTTCGCGATGGGGATGGCACGGAGCTCCCGCTGGTTGAAGCCTTTAATTTGTTGGCTGGGGAGCGTGACGCTGCTCCACACTCCCATCCCCGTTTCCCGGAGTGGGGAACATACCGGTTGACGTTTGGGTCCACCAGGGAAACGCCAGCGGGGACATCATCCATGGCGGCATCATGACATTTTGAGATGTCGGTGGCTGCTGGAACGACACTGTGCTCGGGGGTGCAGTGACAGTAGTATTATTGTTGTTAGACATTGGTTTCGGCGCTGATGGTTTTGGCTTTTTACAGTTTTTAGCAAAGTGTCCAGGGAGCCCACAATTAAAGCATTTCGGTTTGGGACGAGTGTCCGTTTCAGTGGTAAACATGGTGGGTTTGACCCTTGGATGGGAATCTCTAGTTTCTTTGGCTGGTTTTTCCCGGATCTCAGAGCACCTCTCGGTAATTAAGTCAATGGAAGGGGGTGGTTCGGTGGGTAGGGTATCTATGATACGGCGGCAGTCCTCATTAGCGTTCTGCCTTACCATTTCTAGAAGCATTTCCCGTAGCAGATCGGGATTAGTAATTGTCCAAGCCATCGCTTCGCGAAGGCGGTCTACAAAGATTACAAAGCTTTCATTGGGTCCCTGCTTGATATCAGCATAGCTTTTAATTGGTGCCAGGTCTACGGGAATACTAAACAAAATCCTCTTTGCCACATTCTGGATTTCATGCAACACCTCCTCTGGCACATTCGCAGCTTGATCTTGGGGCTTAGAAAAGTTCCCATCACCCGCTAGGTGATCCATAGTAAGTGCTGCTTTATTAGGGTCTCTTTTGTATATCTCAAGCAGCTTGTGGAGTTCTCTCCTCCACTTCTTCTCCCACACCCAATATTGGGGTTCTAATAGTAAACTTGTCATTAAACTCTTAATGTCTTTTGATAACAGGGTGGATGACTCGAAGGTTGCATTAACTAGACTTTTAAAATATGATGAATTTCGGCCAAAATCCTTTCCTGCCTTACAAATATCTTTAATGATCCACTGCGACAGTGGTTCCCACCGTGGGTTTAACCCTTGCCGGTTGTATGTAACTGGAGCAGCGAATGAATGGCTGCAGCTGCGAAGGCTTGGCAAGCCTCCGTCGTCCCCCCTCCCGGCTCAGACCCGTGGGAACTGGAAGCCTGGGCGTGGGAAAGTGGAAGGGGGGCGGGGTTCCCAGGGGACGAGACAGGAAGGTGGGCGGGGTGCGCGACGGCAGGGGTGGAGGGTGTTGGGGGGTGGAGCAGGGAAGGCGGGAGGGGACCCGTCGGATTGACATCTCCGGCCGCAGAGGGTGGGACCGATGCGTGGCCAATCGACGCCAAGGGGGTAGGGCTAGGGGAGGGGGTTAGGTGTTCCTCGCCGCGATCTCCCGCGCGCGCGCACTTCGAACAGCAAGTGCCGCAATGCGGCATTTCTCTAACGGTCACCCCGCCATCCTGTGGCGCAGTTCGTGTTTCTTTGTCGCCATCTTTATGTGGCGCCGTTAGAAAATCTAAGCAACTACAGTAACCGGGGGGACTGGGCGCAACAGGCGCGACTGGGGGAGAGGGGTTAGGAATGAGGGTAAGGGTAGGGTCTGTCTCGGGTTGGCCCGTCCCGGGACAGAAGGGGTCGGTGGTCTTCCCGCGCGGGTCGGGGTCTTTAGCACCCCGGATTTCTCCCCCGTGCCCACGGCAATCGGGGGGTACCTGCGTGGGTTGACTACTCGGGGTAGCGGGGTCGGGATCGAGGGAGATAGGGGGTTCATATGGGGCAGGGGTTTCAACATCGGCAACTCTCAAACTCTCCCCATTACTCGCCCAGACACGATAAATTAAAACTTGTAAAGGAAAAAACTGTCTAACTAAATCATCTCCTCGTTCGAAAAACTCTGTTAACTTTTGTCCCACATCATCCCAAAACTGAACTCTTAGAACAACGGAAGGCTGTGAAAAGGGCACATACTTAATGATCCACTTTACAAATTTTCTTAACAAAATCTTATCAAAATTTTCCCCGCTATCTTGTAGTCTAAGTTTAACAGTATAATATAAACTAGAAATCTCCCGGTTCTTTCTTGACAGTTGGTTGCCCATTTCTGCCAAGAAATTTCTGTGCTCACCTCCGTAAAATAAAAGGGAATAAACACCGAGCTTACCGCTCTCTTAACGCACCGGCGCTCCGACGCCTTCCACGCAGCTGCGATTTCTCAGGCTACCAAGCCTCTCACTTCGGGCCACCGAGCCCCTAAAATCCACCAAAACGAACTGAAATCCGGAGGTGAGGTCTCCGCCGAGAACAGCTCTCCCACTGAACTGCTGGGAGATCACTGTTCTCCCTGCAAATCCCCCCTCTAAAACAGAGGAGAAATGCAGGGGTTGGCTCTCACCGCGCGTCGTCGTCGGTGGTAAACGAGCAGTCCTGACTGGTTCGGAGAAACCAGAACGTTGGGCGCCAAACTGCCGCAGAAAAGCCGCTGAGGGGTTTTTCTGCGGATCCCCGTCCCGGGAGCCTCCTGCCGGTGGTTGCCCCGTCCCCTCCCAGCGGACCACGAATGTCCTACGCTTTCGCTGGACAGACGTGGGAGACTAGCCGTCTCCTAGGAGAGAGGGAGCGTCGGAGGATCCTTGGATTTTTCTGGGGTGCCGCGGAGAATCAGGGAGGACTCTCGCCTTGGGTAACAGAGTACTTTATTGCTCTCAATCCCGGGGCAGAAGAGCCTCGAGCTAGCTCATGCAAGGGTAAATAACGGAACATGAGGGCCAATAGGGAACGACCGAAGGGGTGGAGTTGGGGAAGGGACAGGGGTTTACTTCCAATGGTAAGGAACCGGGGGGGGGATAACCGGCAACAGACAAATCACAATGTACAGAACTGATAACTCTCTGGAAGAAGGGAAAGGATCAAACTTGGATAGACGAACGGGAAAACCAGTGACAAGCAATGAGGAGGAGTCATAGGAGTGGTCAGCATTCAGACTATACCCCAGACGTCTTTATCCTGGGGGTGGAACTAGGATCTTTCCACCACGAATTCTCACGGGGTTTCTGGGGTTTTAATTCCATGCTTACCACTCCTACACACAACAGGCTCTCAGTGCTGCCATGCCACGGGTCTCCAGGCTGCTCAGAAGCCCTGATGTCACAGGCACTGCCAGGGCCTCAGTGCTGCCATCCCAGCGGGTTCCACGCTGCTCAAGAGATGTGATGGCACTGGCAAGCGGCAGCAGCCGCCTCGGGCTGCAAGCTCCAGGGCTCCTGTGCCCCGGAGAGCTCCCAGTCCCCTAAATCGCACTCCTTTCTTTTTCACCATCACGTCCCAGCCGAGTACTTTTAGATGAAGGTTGGTTTTTTTCCCTGTCGCACGCAGAGCACCGCCCCAGGCTCCCGGCGAGCCGCCTCCCTTGGCTCCGCCTGCGCCGGCCCGGCCCCGCTGCCCTGAGAGCCCGCAGAGCCGCACCCGCAGCCCGGCTGTGGGATCGTGGCGAGCGGCAGAGGCCGGCCGGAAGCGAGCGGCAGAGGCCGGCCCGAAGCGAGCGGCAGAGGCCGGCCCGAGCTGCCCCGGCCGCCGCGAGAGCGCGGGGCCGGGCGCCCTTGGCCGGCTTTGGGCTTTGCTGCTGCCGAGTGCCAAGAGGGAATTGTGCTTGGATGTTGCGGACTGTTTGATTGTTCAGCGCGGCAGGCGGAGGAGCGGCCATGGGCAGGGCTCTTGGAGGGGAGTGTGGGAGGTGTTTGTTTCTCATTGGCAGCACCCCCCAGAAAAGGCCGCTTTTTCTTTAGCATTTGTCTTTTGGATTGGGGTCCCCAGGCGCGGGTGGCGGCGGCGGGGCCGGGAGAGGAGGAGGCTGCGCGGGGGCAGCGAGCGCGTTCGGCGAGCAGGGGGAGCCGGGCACGGCTGAGGCTGGCCACGGGCTGCGGGCGCTGCCGGGCCACGCGCGGGGTCTCTTTGCCAAGGACATTTCTGGGTGCGTCGCGTGCAGTCTTTTGCCTTGCTGCCGTTTGTCGCACGCCGGCGCCGCTTCTTCTTCAGCCCGCGGCGGGGCCGAGCAGGAGCGCAGCGGGGCGAGGGAGTGAGGCAGCAATGAAGGCGGGAGGCGGGGCAGGGGCACGGCGGCTTTGGAGAGCCGGGCCCCGGCCTTCGAGAGATGCCGCTGCTGCCTGTGCGGGCACAGGGCGGGGGGCAGGAAGTGCGGCGGCTCCCAAAGACTCCCTCCTTCCCTCCCCGGGAGCCGTGGGGCGCGGTGAGGCGCAGGGGAGGGGCAGTGGCGGTGGCGAGGGTGAGGGAGAGAGGAGGATGATTAAAGAGGCTTGAGATGTCACCGTGTGACTGCTCCTGACCTGTCTTAGGCAGCCCAGAGTCTTCTAGGATGTGAGCATGGAGCGCCTGTCACTGTCAGTGACCTCCTGGCTCCTTGGAAGCCCTGGAGAGCCCTGCGATGTCACCATGGAAGGTGTGTGAGGCTCATGCAGGTGAGCTTGGGGCTCTTGAAAAACCTGACTCTCTCTGGGATGTGAGGGTGGGATCCTTGGCAGGGTCTGTGACCTGAGTGCTGTTGAGCAGTTTAGAGAAAGCTGGGATGTCCCCATGGAACTGTTGTCCCTGCTGGTGCCATCAGAGTTCTTGAGCAGCCTAGAGACACATGGCATGTCAGCCCAGAGCTGCTGCCATTGCCTGGGATCTCCCTGGTCTTTAGGAGCACAGCAGACGCTAGCATGTCACAATGGAAGCCCTGGGAGTGCCTGTGACAAAGCCCTTCTTTAGCAGCCTGGAGAGCCCTGGCATGTCCCGGTGGAGTCCCTGTAACAGCGTGGGACCTCATGGTTCTTTTGCAGCCTTCAACAGCCTGGCAATGTCACCATAGAGCTGCTGGGAGTGCCTGGGACAAGACAACTTTTTCCCATCATGGAGACTTCTAGGATGTCAGCGTGGAAGCCGTGTGAGTGCCTGTGACATGGCAGCTGCTTAGCAGCCTAGAGACACATGTGATGTTGGCATTGAGAGCCTGTGACAGCCTGTGAGGTCAGTGTGGTTTGGCAAATGGGAGACTCCTGGGATGTCCCCATGGAGCCCCTGGGATTGCCCATGACCTCAGTGTTGTTTAGGATCATGGAGAGCACTGGGATGTCACCCTGGAAGCTGAGTGAGTGCCTGTGCCAAATGGGCTCCTTAACATGTAGAGAGCCCTGTGTTGTCCTCATGGACACTGGTGACTGCGTGTGACCTGCCAAGTCGTTGGAAGATGCAAGAGCTCGGGAATGTCCCAGTGGATGGCCTGTGCCTGTGTGTGATCTGGACTTTTGAGCAGGCTGGAGACAAGTCTGATGTCAGCATGGACTGGAGTGGGGGTGGTGGTTCAGGGAGGTAAGGCTGGGGGAGGAACGTGTGGCAGGGCTGGCTTGGAGCCGCTCAGGCACTGGGTGGGCAGGGACAGCACCAGAACCCAGGCCTGGGAAACACTCGTGTCCCCCACTGGCCAAGTCCGGTCACGGGCAGCAGGTGTGCCCTCCATTGGGATGGGAGGTCACGTCACCCCAGTGGGACAGGGGACCAGGTGTACTCCCTGTCTCCAGCATGTCAAATCTGGTCAGGGAAGGCCAGGTCTACTCCCTGGGGTCTCAGCCATGGTCTGCCTGCTGCTGCCATGGGAGGCCTTCCCTCCTCTCCCGGTCAGGCCAGGTCTGCTCACCAAAACAATGGCAGTAGTGGTATTTCAGTGATGGCCTGGATTCCAACAGGGGATCACCCCACAGTGGCTGCTGACTGTACACCAGGCTCTACAGGGTCTTCTTTCCCCACTGAGTCCACCAAGCCTGTTCCCTTAGCTTTGGTTTCACTGGATAGTAGGTAGGGACAGTGGGAATCTCATCCATCCATTCATGTGCATGATTAATGAGATGATGAGGCATTTGGCTGTCTAACAGACGTATATTTTCATATATGTCCCTTTCTGGGTTAAGTGTAGGTGGCCCATGCACCGTGGTCAGATGCAGTACAATTTGGTCCTGATTAAGGGTTGAACATAGGTGGCCTGTCCTGGCTGCTTTGCTCACTTCTGTCTGTAAATGCTATTCCTCCTTGAGGCAGGTCTAGTTGTTAGATCCTCATCCAGCTCGGGCTATCTGGCCAAACCTTCCCACTGGGTGTAAAGATGGAAACTCTCATCTGTCTGTACCCAAGAGTTACAAAACTCCAACCTCACTAAATCAGCCTTCTCTTGCAGCAGTGTAGAGGGTCCAGGTGTAAAATGTATGGCCAGGACTTCCTTCAAATCTGAAGGATCAGTTGATGTGGCCGTTCATACATGGAATAATCGTATGGACTGCACCATGGTGCACATTTGTGGGTTTAGTCAGTCCAGTTGAGGGTGGTCTAAGTCAGCAGCAGACGCTCAGCTACTGTTGAGCTGTGTTGATCTAATGCCCATGGAGCAGGCTGTGGGTAGTGAGGTCCTTAAAGGTGCTACCAAAAAATTGATTTCACCTTTTAGTGAAGCTGTTGCTTGGTGGCGAGTCCAAATGATGGGAAGGGGTGTCGCAGTAGAGACGGACACACGACACACTCATAATCCAAGGACAGAAAAGTTTTTTATTATTCCCTGTTAGTAGTTTTATAGCTTTTTCTCAGCTACTGTGGTTTGTTCTGATTGGCTGCTTAGCAAACAATGACAGGGCTGTCTGCAACACAAGGACCATTGAAACAGCAATACAATTGGCTATAGAAGCAATTAGTTCCATAGTGTAATCAAGTTCCTTCTGGTACACTCTTGATGTTCCACAGCAGAAACATCTCCTTGTGTGAAGAGCATCTACTTTGATTATCTTCTTGGCTGTCAAGGTGGCTTTCATTGTGGCTGCAGGTTGTCCTGGAGTTTTCTCACGGGTAGATTTTGACTGTTTTTAAGTCAACCTCTGTGAGGCTTTCAGACCAAGTGTCAGCCTCATCAAACCCCATCAAGGGGTATCTGTTCCCACCTCTCTCACACTGGGGCAGAGGTTAACTGAGTGAGTGCGAGGGTGTCTGGTGGGAGCAGTGCAACTTCCATGGCAATGCCCCATTAGTAACTATGCTCCCATAGTTTGCTGGATAGTAGGTAGGGACAGAGGGAATCTCTTTCATCCATTTGTGAGCATCACTAATTAGATGACGAGGCATGTGTCTATTTTTTGAACACATCTAAGTACTGTATGTTCCTTTTCCAGGTTAAGTATAGGTGGGGTGGGGGTTCAGCTCTGGGCTCTTCCCCCTTGGCTTCCTGTTCCTGAGCGAATCCTCATTAGCTCCTTTCCCTCCCATGACTGATATGCTCAAATCCAGAGGGTCACCACATCTGAGCTGAGGTCACAAGCCCAAATCTGTGCTGCCCCATGCAGGTGTTTCAGTTCCTTTGGAGTTTTTCAATTCCATGGCTTCCTGTTCCTCTGCATACACAGGTAAGCAGCTGGCATCTAACAAAGGGGAGAGAAGGGAGGGCTGCAGAGGCTCTGGTGACAGGGGAGAGCAGGGGAAGATCTGCCCTCTGCCCAGCCGCGTGCTCGTTCCCCTGGCACAGCCTTCCCCTGCAGCTCGTGGCTGGAGGGTGCCCAGCAGAGGAGCTGCTGTGCTGGAGCACGGCGTGGAGGGGAAAGCCCCAGTGCCCCAGGCTGAGGAACGTGCTGGCAGATGGACAGGAAAGGTGCAGCATCCACTGTCACCGAAACCCGGGAAATAAACTGTCCAAATAGTTGGAGAGGTTAGAGAGCTGACATTCCTTTATTAGCAGTGCTGGATGCATGGGGACTTCTCCTCAAAGCATGCATGCTGAGACCAAGGTTTATATTCCTGAAACTAATACTTAGTCATCACTCTTTTGAATCCATGCATCTATGCTAATTATTTCCATGGTCTTGTTTCGATATGGTTCCAGGTGTTCTTCTGATGAGTCTTTTCTCCTTGAGAGTATCTCAAATATCAAGTATTGATGGACTTCTCTTACCATTCTTTCTTCTGACAGCCAGCCCTCCTTCTCAAATCTAAGACAGCAGCTCGTACATATGAATCACTGATGCAAGGAACCAAGGACATCTTAGGTGGAACGCGACTTCTTAGTGACAGACGTAGGGAGTTAGCACAAGGCCACACTGATCTCTGGCATTTGTGCTGAGCCCTGTAGGTACAAAACCAACAGGGCCCCTCACTCACCCGTCTGCAGGGGCTGCAGCGTGGGCACCTTTGGGGGGCTCTGCTGGGGAGATGCTTTCCTGGGGAGCCCTGTGCTCCTCCCAGGCCACCTGGCTGTCGCATCTTCCATGAATGCCTTCTCCTCTTTAACAAAGATTAAATCCAGTTTAAATAATTCATTGTCCTCATCCCTAAGGTGTGGTTCTGGAAAACAGTCCAATTCTCCTTCTTAGCATCACAGCTAAGGGTGTCCCAGATGGAATTGTGTCATTTCATCCTGGCATCCTGAGTAATTGGGCAGTTTCCAATGATACGGGTGGATGTCTCAAACTCAGTGCCACAATGCCTGCAGGATCTCACGCAGTCTCCATGTCTACCCCTTTCCAGGAACTCTCTTGTAGGGTAGACGTTGGCTCTCAATGGAAGCACGGTAATCAACTTGCTGTGAGGTATGCCTCTGTAGGGTGTTATCCATCCATTACTGATCTTATCATTCTCAAAGTTCTCAATACCATGGCCCTGGACAACCAGCTGTTTGCATTTCTGGAACTCGGTCTTCCGCCAATTGCAAGGTCTTGGATAGCGGAATTTTTGGACTGGTGCCTCCCATTCTGACAAACCTTCATCACAACCCACCACACTCTCCAATCTTGGAATAGGTTCCCAAATTTGCGGGATGGACTCTTTATTTCCTCCAGCTCAAACCCACAATTCCTCATACAACAGTTCCAGACGATCACCTTTCAAAAATGCCACAGGAGCCTCATCCAAAAACTGTGCAAGTCTATGCAGCCTCTGCAGTTGCATGCTGGGAATAAGCACCACCAATTTCAAGATACCTAATCCCCCATCTTTACAACTAGAATACAAGATCTTGTAAGTTGGCACTGCTGAGCACGTGCCCAGCCTCCCACTTACTCTACACCTCTCATGTCTCTTCCCAGCGCCAGACTAGAGTCAAGCTCAACAGGGTCTTCTTTCCCCGCTGATTCCACCAAGCCCGTTCCCTTGGCTGTGGTTTCGCTGGATAGTAGGTAGGAACAGTGGGAATCTCATTCATTCATTCATGCACATCACTAATTAGATGACGAGGCATTTGCCTATCTAATAAACATACTAAATGCATATGTTTGTTTTCCGGGTTAAGTGAAGGTGGCCCGTCCACCTTGTCCAGATCGGAATTTGTAATGCCTAAATATGGGCGGGTGACACAGTATGAGCAGAATGAAAAGCCCCACTGGTGTCCACCCCTCCTTATCGTTGATGAAACGTCACATGCCAATTCTTATTTATTTTACAATTTCAAGAACAATGGATCGAGCTTGGCTGGTAAAAATATGTACAATATCTACAGAGGATAGGAGCGCTCTGGATGCTAGGATCTTCTCTAGCCTCGTTTTAGAGAGACCGAGGGCCGATAGCAACTCAGAGTTCTTTTCGTACCACTTTCCCCACGCTCCCAAAGGGAAAGCCCACAAAGTCCACAACAATGGCATTAGTCAGCTCTTCCACCTGGTTGAGGAGGCGCTGATATTTTATTATCTTCTCAGCCGCCGCATCCTTCAAAGAGGAGTTGCTGTGCTCATATCTGACTGTCACGTCCACCACAATTGCCTTTTCCTCCTTCACAAAGATTAAATCCGGTTTAGACAATTTTTTATCCTCATCTCTGATATGTGGCTCCTGGAAAACAATCTAATTCTCCTTAGCCTCACGGCTAAGGATTTCACAGATGGGATTGTGATGTTTGATCCTGGCATCTTGAATAATTGGACAGTTCCCAATAATGTGGGCGGTAGTCTCAAACTCAGCACCACAATGCCTGCAGGATCGTATGCAGTCACCGTGCCTACCCCTCGCCAGGAGCTCTCTTGTGGGGTAGACATTGGCCCTCAGTTGAAGTGCGGTTATCAGTTCCTGTGGGGTATGCCTTTATAGCGTGTTAACCACCCATTACTGATTTTATCGTTCTCAAAGTTCTCGACTCCATGGCCCTGGGCAACCAGCTGTTTCCATTTCTGGAACTCTATCTTCCGCCAATTACAAGGTCTCAGGTAGTGGAATTTTTGGACTGGTGCCTCCCACTCCGACAATTCTTCATCCCAACTCACCACACTCTCCAAACGTGGAATTGGCTCCCAGATTTGCGGGATGGACTCCTTCACTCCTCCAGCTCTTACCCACGACTTTTCGTACAACGAGTCCAGATGACTGTCTTTCAAAAATACTTTAAGAGTTTCATCCAAAGACTGTGCAAGTCGATGCAGCCTCCGCGCCTGGATACTTGGAATGCGCGCCGCCAATTTCAGGATACCTAATCCACCGTCCTTACAGCTGGAATACAAAATACCATCACACGTAGAAGGTGGAAGATGAAGCTACCCTTTAACTGCAGTTCGAATTTGCAAGTCAAGGGATTCTAGGAGCCGCGCTGTCACCTCGGTGTGGTCAGCCAGATATACCAATCTCTGGATGGTATAAGTCCTTAGTATATCCACCTTCTGAAGAGGTTTAAGTGGTGCTTCCCCTATCTGTTGGAGCCATTTCTCTAATTTTCCAGGCAGACCTGGTTCCGCAAAGCCAGTCCAGGGATCTACCCAAGTGCCAAAATATTTCTCAGAGTGTCCTAGATCAATCATATTGAGGCGGGTGCCACCTATAGTCGGTATAGGACAATCGTTGATGGTATACGCATCTTTTGTGGCTTTGATGTAAAAGCCATGACATTTCTCCCCCTGTGTTTTGAGGCCAGTACGATCACAAAAGGCCTCCAAAATTTTGATGTTATCCTGCATACCATCCCAGGAGTCACTCAATAACACAAGGTCATCAGCAAAGGCCATGGCCATAATTTTCATCCCACCATGATGGAACCCTTTCCCAATTTGTTCCAACTTACATAGAAGAGGATCGATAGCAAGGTTGAATAACAAAGGTGACATAGGATCGCCTTGCTTGACACCTGTAAGGATCTTAATGGGGTCCGTCTGGCCCTTTTCTGTAGTAATGCACGTTGTGATATTCTCGTACATTTAACCAATTAGATGGATCAGATGGGGTCAAGCCCCTCTGTTCAAGACCCTTAATAATATGCCGATGGCATACTGTGTCAAATGCTTTGGCAATGTCTACAAAAACCACCCCAAGGTCTTTGTGCTCCGACTTTGCGTATTTAACCACAAGCTGTAATAGCTTGAGGTTTTCGGAACACCCAGATGCACGAATGAACCCCCGCTGTCTGGGGTGAATCAGACACGCTCGGTCCAGCCTAGCTGTCAAAATCCTAGAGAGCAACCTAAGCACCATAGAGGCTATGGTGATAGGTCTCCAGTTATTGACGTCCCGAAGTGTCTCCAGATCAGAGGACTTGGGAATCAGGACAGTCTGGCATGTCCTTAGTGCATCCGGAATTGTTCCTGTCACGAGCCAGAGGTTGAAGCTGTTACTCAACAGGGAATACTTTGGGTCCCATTTTATAAGATGACCCACCGTAAACCCATCCGGCCCTGGAGCTGAGGTCCTCTTAACCTCCTTCAAGTTCTTTTCAACCTCTTTTTCTGTAATGAGAGCCCAAAACATGGTGTTATCAGCTTCCTTATATGAAAGGAGGGGTTCAAGGCCCTTGAACTCAGCAGATGACTCCCATCTTGCTCTAAATTTTGAGTAGACAATGTCAGATGGAATATCGCATTGCAAGGCGTCTGAGTTATCCAAAATAACCCTTACCCGTCTCCCCCTATGCAAGTCAAACAATTTCTGATAACGCAGATATTTCCAACACTTTTTAGCTCTTTTCTGCATCCAATTAGCTGTTTTCCTGGATGCTTTTTGGCTCTGAGACCTTTGCGATCTAGAACCCCTGGATTTAATCTGGCTTAGCAAACCCAAGTCTCCGAAACATTCCTCATAACAATCATTCACCACTTTCTGCGGGTCTTCCCCTGCCAAAATACACTCAAAAGCCCGCATACACCTGGTGAATCTGCCCGCCGATAACCCCTCCTTGATGGAATCCCAATAATGGAGCTTCAAACGTCCCTCTTTTGGCAAAGCAACCACCTGGGCTTGGTCTTCTGTGCCCTCTTGGAGTACGCCTTCCTCTCCAGTTGCAACCACATCTGAGGGACTCTTCATAAGAAGGCGCCTCTTATCACTGATTTGCTTTGTTGTCTTAGATGGAATATGCTCCGCAATCAACTTATTAATATTCCTGTTACCAGCGTACGTCACCATCAGGCGTTTCAACAGGGCTTCTTCCTCCTCAGTCCACACCTTCTTGTGGGCTCCTCTCAAAGATGACTCTTTTGGACAGGAGGCAGCAGTCCTCTCCAGGTTGCTCCCAAGAGGATGCGTTGACCTCTTGTGTTGACCCGGACCAGTTTTGGTCGGGAACCCTCTCTGACAAACCTCACACACCCACGCGCCCGTAGGAACCACACAAACCTCCCCTTTGCAATGTGGGACATGGCAGACAATGCTGTGGTACTTCAGATTTTGTTTACCACTTTTGGAGCACTTAAACCAGATCTTTTTCTGCCTATGCGCACGTTGGAGATGGTCAATAAGTCCCAGCATCCTTGTAAACCGGGTAGCGCAGAGTGGACCAGTTGGAGTTTTGTCTGGGACGGACAGCACAGGTGTCACAGCTGGTGTCACACCCTCCCTGCTCCGGGGAGGAGCTTCTGGTGTGTTGGGCTCCTCACCATCCCCTTGGGCACCGTCATTTCCCACGCTTATAGGAGGCCCAGGTGGTAAGGCCTCAAATGGCTCTGGGAATTTGGCCAATTCCTCCCTTACATTTGCCAGATTGATCCCCGGTTCATAACCGAATTTGGAGTTAACAAACTCCAAGTTCACTAGATGGAGCCCAACATCCTCCAACTGGGAGGCCGGAGGTGGCACAACCTTGGCCGATTCGACCCTGAGATCTAAAGGGTCTGTTTGCGTGCCCGTAGATATGTACCTTAGCCCGAGCGATTGCACCATTGTCAAATCAAAAGTTCAAATTTAGGACAGTCCAAGTGAGGGTATTTTCAGTCAGTAGCTGGCCCTCTCCAGACTACCAACTTTGCCCAACTTAGCCTGTGGACAAGGCTTTAGGAACAGCAACAGAACTGAACCAAACAATTTCGTTTCTGCAGGATCGTGAAACTCCCACTGGGTGGCAAGTCCAGGCGATAGGGAGGGTAGATAGTATCCCTCACTCACACTGGGGCGGAAGCCGACTTAGTTACCCAAAGGGTATCCAGCGGGACCTCAGGCAGGTGCAGCTTCCACGGCTGAGCCCAATTAGTAACTATGCCCTCATCTAACAAACATACTAAGAACGTATGCTTCTTTTCCGGGTTAAGTGAAGGTGGCCCGTCCACCTTGTCCAGATCGGAATTTGATGAGCCCAAATATGGGCGGGTGACACGGTATGAGCGGAATGACAAGCCCCACCGGTGTCCACCCCTCCTAATCCATGCGAAACGTCACATGCCATTTATTTATTTATTTAACAATTTAAGGTACAATGGAACGAGCTTGGCTGGAAAAGATATGTACAATATCTACAGAGGATAGGAGCGCTCTGGATGCTAAGGTGCGAGCGGTCTTCTCTAGCCTCGTTTTAGAGAGACCGAGGGCCGATAGCAACTCAGAGTTTTTTTCGTACCACTTTCCCCGCACCCCCAAGGGAAAGCCCACAAAGTCCACAACAATGGCGTTGGTCAACTCTTCTACCTGGTTGAGAAGGGGCTGATATTTTATTACCTTCTCAGCCGCAGCATCCTTCAGAGAGGAGTTGCTGTGCTCATATCTGACTGTCACGTCCACCACAATTGCCTTTTCCTCCTTCACAAAGATTAAATCCGGTTTAAACAATTCTTTATCCTCATCTCTAATATGTGGCTCCTGGAAAACGGTCCAATTCTCCTTCTTAGCCTCATGGCTAAGGATTTCACAGATGGCATTATGACGTGGCGTCGTGAGTAATTGCACAGTTTCCAATTATGTTGGCGGTAGTCTCAAACTCAGCACCACAATGTCTGCAAGATCGTACGCAGTCACTGTGTCTACCCCTCGCCAGAAACTCTCTTGTGGGGTAGACATTGGCCCTCAGTTGAAGTGCGGTTATCAACTTCCTGTGGGGTATGCCTTTATAACGTGTTAACCACCCATTACTGATCTTATCATTCTCAAAGTTCTCGACACCGTGGCCCTGGGCTACCAGCTGTTTCCACTTGTGGAATTCTGTCTTCCGCCAGTTACAAGGTCTCGGATAGCGGAATTTCTGGACTGGTGCCTCCCACTCCGACAATTCTTCATCTCCACTCACCCACTTTCCAATCGTGGAATAGGTTCCCAAATTTGGGGGATGGACTCTTTTACTTCTCCAGCTCTCACCCACAACTTTTCATACAAAGACTCCAGATGACTGTCTTTCAAAAATACTTTAAGAGTCTCATCCGAAGACTGTGCGAGTCGATGCAGCCTCTGCGCCTGAATACTAGGAATGAGCGCCACCAATTTCAGGATACCTAATCCACCGTCCTTACAGCTGGAATACAAAATACCATCGCACGTAGAAGGTGGAAGATGAAGCCACCCTTTAACTGCAGTTCGAATTTGCAAGTCAAGGGATTCCAGGAGCCCCGCTGTCACTTCGGTGTGGTCAGCCAGATATACCAATCTCTGGATGGTATAAGTCCTTAGTATATCCACCTTCTGAAGAGGTTTAAGTGGTGCTTCCCCTATCTAATGGAGCCATTTCTCTAATTTCTCAGACAGCCCTGGGTCCGCAAAGCCAGTCCAAGGGTCCACCCAAGTGCCAAGATATTTCTCAGAGTGCCCTGGGTCAATCATATTGAGGGGGGTGCCACCTATGGTCCATGTAGGGCAGTCATTGATGGTATACGCATCTTTTGTGGCTTTGATGTAAAAGCCATGACATTTCTCCCCCTGTGTTTTGAGGCCAGTACGATCACAAAAGGCCTCCAAAATTTTGATGTTATCCTGCATACCATCCCAGGAGTCACTCAATAACACAAGGTCATCAGCAAAGGCCATGGCCATAATTTTCATCCCACCATGATGGAACCCTTTTCCCTTTTGTTCCAGCTTACATAGAAGAGGATCGATAGCAAGGTTGAATAACAAAGGTGACATAGGATCGCCTTGCTTGACACCTGTAAGGATCTTAATGGGGTCTGTCTGACCATTTTTGGTAGTAATGCACGTTGTGATGTTCTCGTACATTTAACCAATTAGATGGATCAGATGGGGTCAAGCCCCTCTGTTCAAGACCCTTAATAATATGCCGATGGCATACTGTGTCAAATGCTTTGGCAATGTCTACGAAAACCACCCCAAGGTCTTTGTGCTCCGACTTTGCGTATTTAACAAGCTGTAATAGCTTGAGGTTTTCGGAACACCCAGATGCACGAATGAACCCCCGCTGTCTGGGGTGAATCAGACACGCTCGGTCCAGCCTAGCCGTCAAAATCCTAGAGAACAACCTAAGCACCATAGAGGCTATGGTGATAGGTCTCCAGTTATTGACATCCCGAAGCCTCTCTGGATCAGAGGACTTGGGAATTAGGACAGTCCGGCATGCCCTTAGTGCATCCGGAATTGTTCCTGTCACGAGCCAGAGGTTGAAGCTGTTACTCAACAGGGAATACTTTGGGTCCCATTGTCGTGGTTTTAGTTCGCTTATTCAGGTTTGTGGCTAAATGCCAGCACACTTACCTAAATTTACTTGATTGCTTGTTGTGAGATAAGGTTAGAAGGAGTAGGCAAAGCGGGCTCAAACTTTTATAAAGTACAAAGAAGTTTTATTAATATATCTAAGACAAAGGGAAAAAGAAAAAACTCAAGACAAAACCAGAACAAACTCCACCCCAGACCACCCCTCCTTCCCCAGCTCTCCATTTCATTCTCCCTGACAACATACAAAGACAACACTTTGACTTCCAGTCAGTTTACACCTCAGAAACAGCTCTTGTTCCAGTTCATTTAGGGAGAGAAGTTCTTTTGCTTACACCATGGATCTTCTGTAAAGAAAATACAGTTTTATGGGTCTTCTGCCTCACCATTAACCGCCGCCCAGAGTAAAGTCCAACTTAATGGTGGATCTCTCCCACCCCAGTAGCCTTCCCACAGCCACTATGGTGGGTTATGAACAGTCCACAGGGTACCTGTTTTAAGGATGCTTAGTTCAATTGCAGCAACAAAGAAAATCCCTTCTTCTGTGCTTAGCAACACAGGTTCTTCTGACACTCAGGTTCTCTAGCATTCTCCCCGGGACCAGGGCTCTGGTCACAGCCTCTCCTCTCTCTTGGTTCTAGTTTCTCATCAGGCTGTACTTTTTCAACACTTACTTGTCTGTACTTAGGTATTTCAGTTCATTGGCTGCAATAAGAACCTCACATCCCCCTTTGGACTATATCTTCATATATTACAGAGAATTTATTAGCTCAGTCCCCAACCATGGTTCTCCAAAAGAGTTTTCAGCTTCATTTTTGAAGCAACTTTTCATGCACCTCCCTCTAGGTATCAGTTCTGCTTTCCTCACTGACTGTAAAGTCTCTGCGCTGCACTATGTAGATGTCCTCACTCGTTCCTCTCTCTGCGAGGAAGGATGGATGTTTGTGAGTTTAGTCCAGGCATGGAGAGAGTTAATCTCTGTCTCTCTCTCTCCGGCAGTGTGAGGATCACGTGCTCTTTGCCGGGCTGCTTGAACAGGTCCCAGCTGGATGCCAGACGCTCTCAAGAGTCTCTGCCCGGCTCTGCGGAGCTGGCTCGGCCTGGTAGGGCCATCTGGGCCCGGGATGACAGGGCAGGGCCTGGCCCGAGCTGGATGGAGTCCGGCCCGGTCCTTGCCTGGCCCGGCTCTCCCTCTTGTGTAGCTGACACACCCGCTGAGCTGGATTTGCTGAAAATTCCAATCGTTTCCTCCCCCATGCCTGCCCGGCTGCAGCGGCACGGCTGCCGTAAAAACCTCCCTTCCCCCCCCCATCCCTCCTTTGGAAAGGCGGGAGGGGGGTGGGGGGGGGGAAAGCGCTTGGGCCTCACCAGTGAGAGAAGCAGGAGCTGCTCCTCTCTACACAGCAGCAGCAGGTCCAAAGAGGAAGAGCGTCCGAGAGTCTCTGCTTATATATGGTTTTTTCCTTGAAGGCGGACCAACTTTTTAATTGGTTTACCTACCTATCAATTCTTAAAACTACCTGATTATTGGCTCTCTCTCTCGCAGGAAGGAAGTTGTATGCCTTCCTGCATTCCTGCAGCACAGAGGACTTCCTAGATTTTGACCCTCTGGCCTAACCCAGGACAGGCCCCTTTGGGTAACTGTGACATGCTGTCTCTTTGGCAGCCTGGGGACTCCTGCGATGTCCCCATGGAGGCCCTGTGAGTGTCTTTGACATCCCTGCTCTTTGGCCTTGTGGGGATTGCGGGCATAAGCCTGTGGAACCCGTGTGAGTTTCTGTGAGGTGCTGGCTCTTTGGCTGCCTGGAAAGTCCGGGGATGTCACCATGGAATCCCTTGGAATTTCTGTGACATCTTAGCTCCTTGGAAATCTGGGGACTGCTGGGGTATCAGCATGGAAGCCGCGTGAAAGTCTGTGACATCTGGGCTCTTAGGCAGGCAGGGATCACATGGGCTGTGGCTATGGAGCCCATGTGAGTTTCTGTGGCATGGCAGTTTTTTGGAAGCTTGGGGACTCCTGGGATTTCACCATGGAGCCGCTGTGAGTGTCTGTGACATTGTGGCTCTTTGGGAGCCTGGACACTCCTGGGATGTCACTCTTGAGCACCTGTGAGTGTGTGTGACATGCCGGCTCTTTGGCAGTCTGTGGATTCATGGGGTGTCTGCATGGTGGTCCTGCTAGTGTGTGTTGCATCCTGGCTCTTTGTCACTCCGGGGGCTCCTGGGATGGCAGTCTGGAGCCCTTGTGAATGTCTGTGACATCCCAGCTGTTGAGGAGTCTGGGCATAGCTGGCATGTCTCATGGATCCCCTGTGAGTGTCGGTGACATGCCGGCTCTTTGGCAGCTTTGGGAAACCTGGCCATTTTGTGTGTAGCCCCTGTGAGTTCAGTGAATGGCGAGGTTTTAGCACTTTGGGGACCACCTGGGATGTGTGATGGAGCCCCTGTGAGGTGTGTTGTGGATCTTGGTGTTTGGCACTCTGGGGGATTCCGGGATATCCATGGAACCTGTGTAGAATTCTGTGACTGCTGGCTCTTTGTCATGCCTTGGGTCTCCTGGAGTCGCCAATGGAACTGTTGTGAGTGTCTGTGATATCCCAGTTGCTGGAAGCCCAGGGTTCCTGGGATGTGCCATTGATAGCTGTGGAATGTTTGTGGATCCCGGCTCTTTGGGTGTTGGGAACAGTAGGGAAGTCCCGATGGAGACCCTGTGCGTGTCTGTGACATCGTGGCTGTTTGAGAGCCTGTGGACTTGTGGGATGTCAGTCTGGAGCCCCTGTGAGCGTCTGTTACATGCCGGTCCTTTGGCAGGCTGTGGATTCGAGGGATGTCTCCATGGAGCTGCTGGCATTGTCTGTGACATGCTGGCTCTTTGGCACTCTGGGGGCTCCTGGGATGTCACTCTGCAGCCCCTGTGAATGTCTGTGATGTCCCAGCTGTTGCGGAGTCTGGGCATAGCTGGCATGTCTGCATGGATCCCCTGTGAGTGTCGGTGACATGCCGGCTCTTTGGCAGCCTGGGCACTGCTGGCATGACCCGATGGAGCAGCTGTGAGTGTCTGTGACATCCCTGCTCTTTGGAAGACAGGGTAAGGGCCAGGGATGTGCGCAGTGGGGCCCCTTTGGGTAACGTGACTGCTGTCTCTTTGGCAGCCTGGGGACTCCCTGCGATGTCCGATGGAGGGCCCTGTGAGTGTCTTTGACATCCCTGCTCTTTGGCCTTGTGGGAATTGCGGGCATAAGGCCGTTGAAGCCTTGTAGTGTCTGTGAGGTCCTGGCTCTTTGGCTGCCTGGGAAGTCCGGGGATGTCACCATGGAATCCCTTGGAATTTCTGTGACATCTTAGCTCATTGGAAATCTGGGGACTGCTGGGGTATCAGCATGGAAGCCGCGTGAAAGTCTGTGACATCTGGGCTCTTAGGCAGGCAGGGATCACATGGGATGTGGCTATGGAGCCCATGTGAGTTTCTGTGGCATGGCAGGTTTTTGGAAGCTTTGGGACTCCTGGGATTTCACCATGGAGCCGCTGTGAGTGTCTGTGACATCGTGGCTCTTTGGGAGCCTGGACACTCCTGGGATGTCACTCTTGAGCACCTGTGAGTGTGTGTGACATGCCGGCTCTTTGGCAGTCTGTGGATTCATGGAGTGTCTGCATGGAGCTCCTGCTAGTGTGTGTTGCATCCTGGCTCTTTGTCACTCCTGGGGCTCCTGGGATGGCGTGTGGGCCCCTGTGAATGTCGTGACTTCCATCTCTTGGGAGCCTGGTGGATACGTGGGATGTGTGCATGGAGCCCCTGTGAGTGTGTGTGGCATCTCTGGTGTTTGGCACTCTGGGGATTCCCGGGATGTCCCCATGGAACCCGTGTGAGTGTCTGTGACATGCTGGCTTTTTGTCAGCCTTGGGTCTCCTGGGAAGTCGCCATGGAACTGTTGTGAGTGTCTGTGATATCCCAGTTGCTTGGAAGCCCAGGGTCTCCTGGGATGTCCCCATTGATCAGCTGTGAATGTTTGTGACATCCCGGCTCTTTGGGTGACTGGGGAGAGCTGGGAAGTCCCGATGGAGCCCCTGTGAGTGTCTGTGACATCGTGGCTGTTTGAGACCCTGTGGACTCGTGGGATGTCAGTCTGGAGCCCCTGTGAGTGTCTGTGACATGCCGGTGCTTTGGCAGCCTGTGGATTCGAGGGATGTCTCCGTGGAGCTGCTGGCATTGTCTGTGACATCCAGGCTCTTTGGCATTCTGGGGGCTCCTGGGATGTCACTCTGCAGCCCCTGTGAATGTCTGTGACATCCCAGCTGTTGAGGAGTCTGGGCATAGCTGGCATGTCTGCATGGATCCCCTGTGAGTGTCGGTGACATGCCGGCTCTTTGGCAGCCTGGGAACTGCTGGCATGACCTGATGGAGCAGCTGTGAGTGTCTGTGACATCCCTGCTCTTTGGAAGACAGGGTAAGGCAGGGATGTGCGCATGGGGCCCCTTTGGGTAACTGTGACATGCTGTCTCTTTGGCAGCCTGGGACTCCTGCGATGTCCCCATGGAGGCCCTGTGAGTGTCTTTGGCATCCCTGCTCTTTGGCCTTGTGGGGATTGCGGGCATAAGGCCGTTGAAGCCTTGCGAGTGTCTGTGAGGTGCTGGCTCTTTGGCTGCCTGCAAAGTCGCGAGTTGGTACATGGAAATCGCGCTTGGAATTTCTGTGACATCTTAGCTCCTTGGAAATCTGGGACTGCTGGGGTATAGCATCGGGCGCGTGAAAGTCTGTGCATCTGGGCTCTTAGGCAGGCAGGCGATCACATGGGATGTGCTATGGGAGCCCCATGTGAGTTTCTGTGGCATGAGGTTTTTGGAAGCTTGGGAATCCCTGGGATGTCTGCATGGTGCTGCTGTGAGTGTCTGTGACATCGTGGCTCTTGGGGAGCCTGGACACTCCTGGGATGTCACTCTTGAGCACCTGTGAGTGTGTGTGACATGCCGGCTCTTTGGCAGTCTGTGGATTCATGGGGTGTCTGCATGGAGCTCCTGCTAGTGTGTGTTGCATCCTGGCTCTTTGTCACTCTGGGGGCTCCTGGGATGGCAGTGAGGAGCCCCTGTGAATGTCTGTGACTTTCCGTCTCTTGGGGAGCCTGGGGATACGTGGGATGTGTGCATGGATCCCCTGTGAGTGTGTGTGACATGCCGGCTCTTTGGCAGCTTTGGAAATCCTGGCATAGCTGTGTGGAGCCCCTGTGAGTGTCAGTGACATGACCAAGGTCTTTGGAAGCTTGGGGACCCCTGGGATGTGTGCATGGAGCCCCTGTGAGTGTGTGTGGCATCTCTGGTGTTTGGCACTCTGGGGATTCCCGGGATGTCCCCATGGAACCCGTGTGAGTGTCTGTGACATGCTGGCTCTTTGTCAGCCTTGGGTCTCCTGGGAAGTCGCCATGAAACTTGTGAGTGTCTGTGATATCCCAGTTGCTTGGAAGCCTGGGGTCTCCTGGGATGTCCCCATTGATCAGCTGTGAATGTTTCTGACATGCCAGCTCTTTGGGTGCCTAGGGTTGATGCCTTAGGTTTGCATCAGGGTCACCCGGGAAGTCCCGATGGAGCCCCTGTGGGTGTCTGTGACATCGTGGCTGTTTGAGAGCCCGTGGACTCATGGGATGTCAGTCTGGAGCCCCTGTGAGTGTCTGTGACATGCCGGTGCTTTGGCAGCCTGTGGATTCGAGGGATGTCTCCATGGAGCTGCTGGCATTGTCTGTGACATCCTGGCTCTTTGGCACTCTGGGGGCTCCTGGGATGGCAGTCTGTAGCCCCTGTGAATGTCTGTGAAATCCCAGCTGTTGAGGAGTCTGGGCATAGCTGGCATGTCTGCATGGATCCCCTGTGAGTGTCGGTGACATGCCGGCTCTTTGGCAGACTGGGAACTGCTGGCATGACCCCATGGAGCAGCTGTGAGTGTCTGTGACATCCCTGCTCTTTGGAAGACAGGGTAAGGCAGGGATGTGCGCATGGGGCCCCTTTGGGTAACTGTGACATGCTGTCTCTTTGGCAGCCTGGGGACTCCTGCGATGTCCCCATGGAGGTCCTGTGAGTGTCTTTGACATCCCTGCTCTTTGGCATTGTGGGGATTGCGGGCAGAAGCCCGTAGAACCCGAGTGAGTTTCTGTGAGGTCCTGGCTCTTTGGCTGCCTGGAAAGTCCGGGGATGTCACCATGGAATCCCTGGGAATTTCTGTGACATCTTAGCTCCTTGGAAATCTGGAGACTGCTGGGGTATCAACATGGAATCCGCGTGAAAGTCTGTGATATGTCGGCTCTTTGGCAGCCGGTGATCACAGGGCATGTGGCTATGGAGCCCATGTGAGTTTCTGTGGCATGGCAGGTTTTTGGAAGCTTGGGGACTCCTGGGATTTCACCATGGAGCCTTTGTGAGTGTCTGTGACATGGCAGCTCTTAGAGAGCCTGAGAACACCTTGGATGTGTGCATGGTGCTGCTGTGAGTGTCTGTGACATCGTGGCTCTTTGGGAGCCTGGACACTCCTGGGATGTCACTCTTGAGCACGTGTGAGTGTTTGTGACATGCCGGCTCTTTGGCAGTCTGTGGATTCATGGGGTGTCTGCATGGAGCTCCTGCTAGTGTGTGTTGCATCCTGGCTCTTTGTCACTCTGGGGGCTCCTGGGATGGCAGTCTTGAGCCCCTGTGAATGTCTGTGACTTCCCATCTCTTGGGGAGCCTGGGGATACGTGCGATGTGTGCATAGATCCCCTGTGAGTGTGTGTGACATGCCAGCTCTTAGGCAGCTTTGGAAATCCTGGCATTTCTGTGTGGAGCCCCTGTGAGTGTCAGTGACATGGCCGAGGTTTGGCAGCTTGGGGACCCCTGGGATGTGTGCATGGAGGCCCTGTGAGTGCGTGTGGCATCTCTGGTGTTTGGCACTCTGGGGATTCTCGGGATGTCCCCATGGAACCCGTGTGAGTGTCTGTGACATGCTGGCTCTTTGTCAGCCTTGGGTCTCCTGGGAAGTCGCCATGGAACTGTTGTGAGTGTCTGTGATATCCCAGTTGCTTGGAAGCCTGGGGTCTCCTGGGATGTCCCCATTGATCAGCTGTGAATGTTTCTGACATGCCGGCTCTTTGGGTGCCTAGGGTCACCCGGGAAGTCCCGATGGAGCCCCTGTGAGTGTCTGTGACATCGTGGCTGTTTGAGAGCCTGTGGACTTGTGGGATGTCAGTCTGGAGCCCCTGTGAGTGTCTGTGGCATGCTGGTGCTTTGGCAGCCTGTGGATTCGAGGGATGTCTCCATGGAGCTGCTGGCATTGTCTGTGACATCCTGGCTCTTTGGCACTCTGGGGGCTCCTGGGATGGCAGTCTGCAGCCCCTGTGAATGTCTGTGACATCCCCGCTGTTGAGGAGTCTGGGCATAGCTGGCATGTCTGCATGGATCCCCTGTGAGTGTCGGTGACATGCCGGCTCCTTTGCAGCCTGGGAACTGCTGGCATGACCTGATGGAGCAGCTGTGAGTGTCTGTGACATCCCTGCTCTTTGGCATTGTGGGGATTGCGGGCAGAAGCCCGTAGAACCCGTGTGAGTTTCTGTGAGGTCCTGGCTCTTTGGCTGCCTGGAAAGTCCGGGGATGTCACCATGGAATCCCTGGGAACTTCTGTGACATCTTAGCTCCTTGGAAATCTGGAGACTGCTGGGGTATCAACATGGAAGCCGCGTTAAAGTCTGTAACATCTGGGCTCTTAGGCAGGCAGGGATCACATGGGATGTGGCTATGGAGCCCATGTAAGTTTCTGTGGCATGGCAGGTTTTTGGAAGCTTGGGGACTCCTGGGATTTCACCATGGAGCCTTTGTGAGTGTTTGTGACATGGCAGCTCTTAGAGAGCCTGAGAACACCTTGGATGTGTGCATGGTGCTGCTGTGAGTGTCTGTGACATCGTGGCTCTTTGGGAGCCTGGACACTCCTGGGATGTCACTCTTGAGCACGTGTGAGTGTGTGTGACATGCCGGCTCTTTGGCAGTCTGTGGATTCATGGGGTGTCTGCATGGAGCTCCTGCTAGTGTGAGTTGCATCCTGGCTCTTTGTCACTCTGGGGGCTCCTGGGATGGCAGTCTGGAGCCCCTGTGAATGTCTGTGACTTCCCGTCTCTTTGGGAGCCTGGGGATATGTGGGATGTGTGCATGGATCCCCTGTGAGTGTGTGTGACATGCCGGCTCTTTGGCAGCTTTGGAAATCCTGGCATTTCTGTGTGCATGGAGCCCCTGTGATTGTCAGGGACATGGCCGAGGTTTGGCAGCTTGGGGACCCCTGGGATGTCCCCATGGAGCCCCTGTGAGTGTGTGTGGCATCTCTGGTGTTTGGCACTCTGGGGATTCCCGGGATGTCCCCATGGAGCGCGTGTGAGTGTCTGTGACATGCTGGCTCTTTGTCAGCCTTGGGTCTCCTGGGAAGTCGCCATGGAACTGTTGTGAGTGTCTGTGATATCCCAGTTGCTTGGAAGCCCGGGGTCTCCTGGGATGACCTCATTGATCAGCTGTGAATGTTTGTGACATCCCGGCTCTTTGGGTGACTGGGGACAGCTGGGAAGTCCCGATGGAGCCCCTGTGAGTGTCTGTGACATCGTGGCTGTTTGAGAGCCTGTGGACTCGTGGGATGTCAGTCTGGAGCCCCTGTGAG